>VXBT01012849.1:128115-362580 GCA_013400235.1 Oriolus oriolus | reverse complement strand
CGGGCGGGGGAGGCCGCTCCCGGCAGCCGCCGTGCCCCGAGCCGCGCCCCCTCCCGCGGGCTCTTCCCGTCGAGGCCCCGCCCTTCCCCCGCCTTCCTCGCTCTATCATTGTCTGCCTCCGTCCCAACGTTAAGCAGGAAGTCCTAAAGGTGTCGGGAGAACCGGGAGTTGGTCCCCCCGTGGATGAGGAGCAAGGGAAAAAATAAAACCATAATAATAACAGCGTTGACAACAGCAAGGACAACAACGACAGGACCCGAGGGAAAGGCCTGAAGTTGTGCCAGGGGAGGTTTAAGTTGGGTGTTAGGAAAAAGTACTTCCCCCGGAGGGTGGCTGGGCACTGGAACAGACTCCCCCGGGAAGTGGTCACAGCACCAGCCTGACAGAGCTCAAGAAGCGTTTGGTCAATGCTCTCAGACACATGGTGTGAGCCTTGGGGATGGTCCTGTGCAGGGCCGGGAGTTGGACTCGATAATCCTTGTGGGTCTCTTCCAGCTCAGCAGGTTCTGTGATTCTGGGAACAACAGTAATAAATTATAATAAAACCACTCCCTAGCACTGTCCCTATGGGCAGAAACTCACCCAGCAGTAGTGTGGGGACTCCCAGCCTGGGGTGTGAGGAGGGCTGCCCAGGGAGGTCACAGAGGCTCCCTCTCTGGAGACATTCCAAACCCACCCGGGCATGTTCCTGTGTCACCTGCTCCAGGTGACCCTGCCTTGGCAGGGGGGTTGGACTGGATGACCTCCAGAGGTCCCCTCCAACCTCAACCATACTGTGGTTCTGTGAGGGGAAGTGCAGAAGGAAGGGTGGTGGACAAAAGCCCAGGCACAAATACTCAAGCAGTGCTGTCAGCCCCGAGTAACGCAAATTCGCCCTCCTTTAGCGATAAACCAGTAAAAATGTTTTTCACCAAATGTGTTGAGTGCCTGGGGGGACTCTGAACACAGGTTCTTTTCCTTATGGAAAGAGTCAGGAGATCTCCTTTTCCACTTTTTGCTGGTATTGTTTGATATTTGGTTGCAAAAACGAAATTCAGACAAAATCTTATTGGGAAGGAGAGGAAGAGTAATGAGAGAAAAAAAACAGAAAGGAAGAATCCATTCCTCAGTTTTGCCAGCCCAAAGCAGGACATTAATGGGAAAACAAATTACCTTCCATAAAACCTTAAAGCACCATAAAAAGCATTATGGCCAAACCCCACCGTTTTCTTCACTTTTTATCATAGTTTAAAGCTGCTGAGGTTAAATTAGTAGACTGGAATAAGCAATACTTTTCTGACTCTTTTCTCTTCTCTGTAAAACATTACACTGTATCTTTCTGGGGGAAAAGAAAAGCAGACAGTACCTATCTTTGCTATAATTCTTTCCAAAGTTGTAACTAGTAACTCTGCAGTTTTCTGCTGAGTTCCAATGCAGAAAATGAACTCCTTCGTTCTCCAAGAAAAGTGAAGTTGGCATCAGATTTTAAAAAAAGGGCAACTATTTGCCACCCATTTCAAGATTATATTTTTCCTCCACGACAGCTTGTTTGAATTTTCTCATTGAACGCCGGTCATCAGATGTGCCAAATAAAACCACTCATTGAGAGGTTTGGTGGATGCAGAAGGCCCCACCTGGCACGCTGCATACCTGGGTCCCAGCCCAGTGCCCTCTGAGAATGGATACCTGTGTCCAAAAAGCCCATTGACTTTTGTGGGAGTCCATAAAGGGAACTGTCTCTCCGAAAGGTTTCATAATAAACAACCAGGAGTTTAGATTTAGTTCAAGTGACAAATTTCAGTGCTAAATTGAAGTTCAGTTGCAGATTTGATTGAATATTCACCTCTGTTCTAAGTGAAAAGAGCCTAAATAGGTGAACCATTAGGAGGGAATCTGCACTTGAAAGGAGTCAACCTCCCCAATGTTAACCCCCCAAGTGAATACAAGCTGACAGATCTTTTGCTTGTGAAAATGCCACCTAGCCTTAGGAGATTTTAATCTGCTGTTTCTAAAATGCTGCTGAGCAGTGTTTTTATGCAGATCGTGGTCCGTAGGAGTTTGTCAGAACGGCACAACCAGGCTAAACTCTGCAGGAACAGAAGCCTTATAAAAGGCATATATAGTTTCTTCACAGGCATCCACGGAGGCAAATCTTCCTATTTCCACAAGCAGCATCTAGGAATTGTATGATCTATAGGGTCCCTGGATAATTCTGTCGATGAAGAACTTCCTGTGTGGTTCACTTTGTTGAATCTGCTGTGGGTGGTTTCCCCAGCTGATGTTTAGTGACCATCACCTACCCCTTCAGTGACTCCAGAACAAAGCTGACAGTGACTGACTGCAGATGTGACCCTCTGGAGAAAAGAAACACCACCCCACACATCTCTTTAGAACAAAAGGAGCAAAACTAGTGCGGTTAAAATATATATGTATATATGTCACATATATATAACTTATGATGTATATACCATAATATATAGTATATATTTGCTGTCATATATAATGCTGCTAATATAAATATATTACTCTATGGAACTCCAGATGCTGTTAAAGAGATTAATCTATGCAGTTAAAACTGAGGAAAGAAGTGACAATTTGTAATGTAATGACCTGGTAAATAGTAAGTGTTATACCTCATAGAGGTCACAAGAGTAATTGCTCATTCATGCCTTTTTCTAATCCATTTCTGCAGATTTGACAGTGATCTGTAAACATTACATCTCTCTACAAAATTGGGTAAACAGATTTGAAAGCCAGAGAGATTATTATGATCGTCTTGTCTAACCTGAATATTGAATGCTATAGAATTTCCTCCAGCCATTCCCACACCAAGGTCTTTCTTTTCTGTAGGTGTTTTTAAAAAAGACATCTTCATTTTATTTCAAAGAATAAAATTTATTATTTATTTATTTTGGAGAAATGGCAAATCCATCGTTGCACCTTTGAAGATTTATCAGTAGTTACCCTAACACATACCACACTACCTTAACATGTAAAAAATCACTGATAGAAATATAAATGTTGTTTGAAAAGGTAAATTCATCTAGCTGCAGCATCTGCCCATTGCAAGCCTGCTTTTTGTTAACTGAAATATCTTCCTTTGGAAGATGTTTGTAAAATGCAGCAGATTTACTCCTTCACCTTCTCTTGATGAACTGTATGGATTAACTTTGATTCTTCACTGTGTAAGTGCTTTTCCAGAGCTGTTTTCTGAATGCCTTCAAGCTCACAGCTATTGCCTGAATTTTTTTGACATGTGGACATCCAAACCAGATCTCTTCCTACTTCTGTTTGAATTTGTGAGGTGAATATTATAACCAGGGAAGTCTGAGGAACAGCAAAAAGCTAAGAAGCATAAGGTTGAAAATGACCTTACGAAATCACCCTTTCTAGTCTTTTTCCCTGCTCCAAGACAGGATCAACTACTCTTTTGTTGCAGCATAACTGTTTTTTCAATCTTGTTCTTAAAGGCTTCCCAGTATGGTGCTTTTGCCATCTCCTCAGGCAATCTTTCCCAGTGTTTCTCTACCCTTATCACTAGAGGTCTTTTTTATCTGATGAATGCTCTGAATATATCCCCTACTGCATTTCAGTCCATTAGTGAAAGGTCGGTCTTTGCTGGCCCAGAGAACAGACTCTTTGCTTCCTCCCTGTAGCAGTCTTTCCATATTTAAAGGCCCTGTATCTTCTTTTCCGCATTATTCCAAACAGTCCCATTAATATCCTGATATTTAATGTTTTCTGGACGAGTAATTGAGCTTGAACTCCCCTGCGCTCTTCTGCAGACACCTGGTAGAATTCTGGAAATGCAATTCCCCAAGCCAAGAATGATTCAGGTGAAAAACTTTTGAAAAAAAACCCCAAAACACTAAAATTGAAGCTGTACCATGGGGTAGCAGAGCAAAATAATTGCTTTGCCTATTTTACAGGCTGTTTTCCTGTTTCTACCCCATTTGTAGAATTTTCCTTTTTACAAGGCATTTTCCTTTTTACAACAGCATAACAGTGGTGACTCGTGCTTAGCCGGTGATTCACTCTACATTTTTTCTAGGCAACTGTAATCCTGTTTACTTTTCCCCTTCCTGTATCTGGGGAACTGAAGATACTATGTCTGTTGCACCTATTGAATACCATCTTTTGCGTTTTTCTTAAAAAACAGCCCCATCACCCGTTTGACAAATTCCCTCTGAATTCTAATTCTGTTCTCTAACACTCTTTTATCTGCTCTCTTTTTCATGCCCTCTTCAAATACATAAAGCTTAGTCTATACTCTGTTCTTCGGATGTTTTATAAGGAGTATCAGACACAGGACAGACCCTTGAGATACCTTTTCCAATGCATCTCTCCATTGGATAATGGCCCCATTTTGCTAATTTTTCCTCAGCCCTGCCTTTTCTGACACCGTGGGGTTTTCAATTTGGACCATATTGTCTTTTCTTATTCACAAGAAACATTGTCTAAAGCTTTACTAAAATGAAGATATATGACCTTTTAATACTATTTTGCTTTGTGTAGCACCTATTACCTTATTGTAAAAGGAGGTTTTATTGGTTTAATAGGATTTGTTCTTGACAAATCCATGTTCATCATTATTTGTCTGTCTTGTAATGCATACAGATGGTTTGCTTGATAATTGCCACAAACTGAACCTACCTGGTCCATAACTCACCAGCTCCTATTTTTCTATGTGTACATAATTTAAGCCTGTTTGAAATTAAGAGGGCTGCCTCCATGATCATAACTGGAAGATCAATAACCTGCCAAAGCCAAGGCAGTAGGACCAGGAGCAGAGCCAAGAAGACCAATGCATCCTTGCCTGCTCTAATAAATCTATAATCACTGCACAGCCTTTCTTCATCTCATTGGTTCCACTTCCCTTTATTTTCTTGATCCACCAATGGAACATCCCTGTAGATGTTGGTTTCTAGCAGTTACCATAAATTTTATAAAATATTCATACAGATATTTCAGTTTCCAAGCAGATTTCCTGCATTATATTTTGCTCCCAAGACCAGCTGCTTTCGGCTTCCTCCTAAATTGAAAATCACTTGGATCTGTGTTGTCAAACCAACATCCAGGAACTGATCTACTTAAATCTTATGGTTCTATTTCCTTTTTCTAATACATAGGTACAGAAATAAATTCTTTGACCTTGGCAGCATTTTGACCATTATCCGGGAGCTTAAGCCAGAAAGTTTCATTATGAAGTGAAATATATTTATCTTCACTGAAAGGCGAGAGAGAAAGGAACAACTTACTGATCAGTGGTTTCTCCCAGATGATTTCTGGTATGCTTCAAGAGAAACAACATATAAATTAATGCACTCAATATTTTGAGTTTTCTTCCAGAGCGTGTACAGTCACTTTTTCGACATCAAACAAAAAGTATAGTCTTTGCACTTTCAACCATTTCCAACAGTACACAAAATTCTCTCACTCTTTTACTTTCTTGGCTAACACCACCCTAATTCTTCCCTTTTAAGACTTATCCAAGGAATCTGTGCACTACTGACCCAGAGGCATTGTTTCTCTAAACAGCACCAATGAAACAAATTACTAAATTACTTTGTGCAGCTAAAAATACTGAATGCTGTGTACCACAGCTCTGTCAAGGGTGTCACTACTAAGTTGCATCAGTTTAAGTACTTCTTGGGATCAACCTTTCTGTACTGTGTATATTTTAAAACAATAGATGGAGAGAAGTTGAAATCTAAACCAAGTTAAAATTTTGCCATGTTTCCTTCTCAAAGGAAAAAAAAATCCTACTTCAAAGGCTATTTGGCAAGTTTTGTCCCTCAAATTCCAGGTGAAATTCTGTTTCTCTTTTACACAAGAACAAACTCTGGCACAACTGCTTTAATTTCCATACTTTTGGAAATAAGCAGGGGAAAGCTATTCATCAGATATTTTTTCAGACTTCTGAAATCATGTTGAGTGAGGGCAGACACCAGATCTCCTGTTCTGAATTGAACTGTACCCATGGGACCATTCATTGCTGCCTGAGTACCCCACTTCCCCTCCACTGGAAGGGATCATATCTGTGCCCCAGTAGCAGCCAACTCTTCCTAGTGTGTCCTTGTGAAAATCAATTGGAGTAACAAAGAACTCTTATTTAATTATCAGTTGGGCTCATTTTGATGTAACCAAGTTGTTTCCCTCACTTGCCCCATTCAGTGGCTCTACAAAACCATATTTACTTTAAAAGAAAAGATACAGGAATTCTTGTGTTTAATATTACAAGTAAAGATTCCATCTATTACTAAATACCTTCTTATTTGCTTTTTTTTTTCTTTCTTCATAATTTTCCCTATCTGTCTCTCTCTTCTTCTTTCCTCTTTTCTTTCTTCCAACTGCCTGATCTCTAAGTCTCCTAGGGTGAAAAAGAAAAGGAAAATTACAAAATAGGGCTCAGAAAAAGGGGACGAGAATGATAAAAGGCATATAGATAAACTACGCAATCTAGGCCAAGTATAATTGGTTTTTCAAAACTTAACTTTTAGATAATTTACATTAAAATTAGTATCACAACTATGCTGTTAGAAAGAGGTCACGTTTTACATCAATTAGATATAATTATGAAGTTCCTTTTAGAGACAAAAAATATTTTAGTATCTCAGACAAGCAATTAACATTAAAATTTGAATCTTGATCTGTGCCTTGAATGTATGATCGAAGGTACTAGATCAGACAGCTTCATCTGAATCCCGTTAAACACAGGATGATATTTGATTTTAATGAACCACAGTTCTAGTCTTGAGTGTTTCTTAGTCACATTTATTCTTAGACGCAGAAGTCTTAAGAGGTGTTTGGCCTTGACTTCAGCTCTTCAGCAATTTCCACAGAAATTTCTGAGAAGAATGTTAGCCAGTGTTTTAAAACACAGAGGCCTAAATTTAGACTGTTAAATCTGTATTTGGCCCCGCCATGTGCTGAGCTCTTGGGCTATGATCCAAGAAAGCACTTACAAGTTCCCATTAACTTGAAAACACTTCCAGGTCTATTATTCACTTTACCAAAAGTACTGAACTCAAATGCTTAAAATTATGCATGCACATTAAGTAGCCTGTTGGACTTAGCCTTATACAGTCCCCAGTTCAGCTCATACCTGAGACCCTGACTCACTTTATCCTTTGAGACACACATTTTAAATTATGGTCAATATCTGAATACATTTATAATTAATATTCTGTCCTGTTTCTACATTACTATTATGTAATAACAATAATAACAATAACAATAATAATAATGATAACAACAACAACAACAATAATGATTATAATAATAGCGTTTTGCATGCCCAAATCCTGCTTGTGGGAAATATTTAACCACTTCTGAAAGCCTGATAAAAGTGGCACCGCAGTGGTTAAGAGTCAGTTTTCCCTATCTGGGAGGGACAGGGTGATGAGTAAGAGACACTATAGCAAAGGCATTAAGAAGAACTGTAACACTGAAGACAATGAAATATTGGTATGGATTGTTTAGGGAATCCGTCAAAGCTTGTCCATTGGAAGTCTTTAAGAAGTGGCTAAAGCACCTCCAGGAGCAATGCTATTCCTGGATCTATAGTCAGTCTTTCCTTAAGAGGCAGGATGTACTAGGCACATTCATAAGGTGCCTTACAGCTCTGTGCAAACTTTAAGTTTCAACATCAGGCTTGCATTTGCTCTTGCTATGTGCTGGCTAGCCTTCTACACTGATATCCTTACATGTGCCCACGTAAGACCTGTGTCATGATTCAGTTATGAGCAAGCAAGAGGATTAAACATTTTTTTTTTTTGATTGTGTATTTCTAGCCACAGGAAAAAAAGATGACATGCAAAAACTGGCTAGGCTAATTTCCATTTCACTTTTCCATTTCCCAAAGCTATCAGCTGCAGTGAAAGACAACATCAGTCATGGTCTGACAGAAATCCTGGTCTTTTCTTTAAAGGTGTTTGCAGAAAAAAAACCAAAATCAGAATTAGAGGAGTTAGTAGTGGTCATTAGTGAATGTGACAATCGCTAGTTATTGTTCAGCATTGTAAGACATCCAACTTGCAGCTAAAATACCTGCTCTCTCCTCCAGAGCATAACCACGAAAAGCCAACAGTCATTGGTTCTGTCTCCCACCTGCGGTAAAAGAAAAAGCCTGGAGGAAGGATCTTCTAGGACACATTATGACTCAGAGTTTGTACAACAAGAATTTTCTCTGTGTGCAGCAAATCCACTTCTAAAAGTGCCCCATGTGCCCACCACAAGATTCCTCCTGTTCTGTGCTGTTGTGCCAAATGCCAAGCTGATGGTGTGACTGTATCCTCAACAAGGTAGAGAAACCCTCATGGAGGAGAGACAGGGCTGGAGGAGCACTGTCTTCTTCCATTTCAACCCATCTTTCCCAATTGATTACTGCTCTTATTTACAAGGCAAAAGTAATCAGCTGTGAATAAAGAAGCAAAGTGCTCAATTACTCACTTGTGTAACCCTTCATAGAATCATGGAATGATTAGGGTTGGAAGAGACCTTAAATATCACCTAGTTTCAACTCTCCTGCCAAGGCCAGGGACATCTTCAACTAGATCAGCTTGCACAGAGCCCCATCCAATCTGGCCTTGAATACTTCCAGGGATGAGGCATCCACAACTTCCCTGGGAAACCTGTTCCAGTGCCTCACCACTCCCATCTTAAAGAATTTTAAAAAAATATCTAATCTAAACCTTTTAATTTGAACCCATTCCCTGTTGTCCTGTCACTACATGCTCTTGTAAAGAGTGTTGCCACATCTTTCCTGTAAGTTCTCTTCAAGTACTGGAAGGCTGCGATCAGGTCGCCCCGAAGCCATTTTTTTTCCAGGCAGAGCAATCCCAATTCTCTCAGCCCTTCACCTCAGGGAATTTGTAATATCCAGATGAACCAGAACTCACTGTTAATTGTAACAAGGCACAATATGCGCATGTGAGATACACTTTGATGGATTGCTACACAACCCTTAGGATTTTTTAACTGCCCAAATCAACTTTATCACCGGTAAATGCACCACGAGGGAGTTTGGAAGTAGGATCCAGAACAGGCTTAAAAGTTCCAGTTAAAATCTGAACTTTCCCAGTGGGGAGATCTTGATTTTTCAAAGAAAGAGATGGAAATATGGATGAATGCTGGGCTGACATTTTAGTTTGAGATTGCTTCTGTTAAAAAACCAAAACCCCACAAAAACCCCAAGAATAACAACAAAACAAACAACCAAACCCCACAATAAAACCCCACAATAAAATCCCACAACAAACTAACCAAACAAAAAACCCCACCCTGCTTATTTTGTTGCTTCACTAAATTACAAGAAATGCTTGGTGCTTGACTAAAAAGTCTCCAAATGTCAGAGTTATTGATAAAACCCTAAAAGGCATCCTGAAAACTCAGAAATAGAGGAGACATTGTGTTTTTTCAAATTTCTTTTCCTTTCAGCATCCAGTTTTATCTCCATTCTGAAACATCTATAAATTCAAATAGTCGGTTAATCCTAAAGATATGTGCCTGTAGGTAAAAACAGACTCCACCTTCAGTTCACTCTTCCTCCAAATAATTTCTGAGATACAGATCAGCACCTTAATTGCATATTTATTGTTAAACATTTCCTTATGCCTGAATTCTGGGAACAAAACATTAGTTCCCAAAAGACTTCAATAGTTGCACTTAGTGTATTAAGTAAAAAATGAACAGAACTGAGCCAACCTTTAGTTTTTGCACACACAATAAAAAATCACCATAAAACAAAATAATTAGGCATGAAGAGAAAAGAATTATGTAGACTTGAAATTTTGTTAAGGGATCGGTGACTTTTCTTAATCAGAACTTGAAATTTACAACAGGCACTCATGCCCAAGCACATGCATCTCCCAGCATGGAGGTAACAGTGACATACTAACCCTGTCTGCTGTGGAATTAAATTCCTGCAGAAATCCAGGGAGGCAAAGAACAATGCTAGTGCCAATGGCACATCCAGACATAGTTGGAATTTTCCTAGAGAGTGAAGGGGGGTTGTTTCTCTTTTCCCTCCACACACATTATGTAGCTATTGAACTCTGCAAGACTTGCAAAGAACACACTTTATATTATCTTTTCATTTCCATGGCATCTGTACATTTGAAGTTTCATGCCTCATTGTGTCTGCATGTGATCATCTTGTACATGCATTTAAATTGCTTCTCTTGCCTCTGATCTTGAGAGACAAAAGCAACATTGAATTCTTTTTCCATTATATATTTTTACAAAAGAACTACTGTAAAAATTAATCAAAGATATGCTGCTTTTTATTGTTATTTTTTTAATTTTGGGGGTTACTTTTCCTCATATTGCAGTGGTTTTGAAATTGAAACGTTGCACTGCTGAGAAAGTGCCATGAAAATATAACCCACTACATTCCAGGAAAATAAATAAGCAAGGCCACCCAAATTTTCAATTAGTGCTAGTGCAGTATGCAGGAAATGGCTGGAGAACCGTCAAAGGCAGCCTTAGGCTGGGTCGTGGATACGGAACAGTGACAGGAAGGTTTGAAGCAGGAATACAGGCTCAGTGTGAAGATGGCTCTTCTCCAAGGAAAACTGCATACTAATAGGTTAATACTGATTTCCTGAAACATACAGCCTGGGTATTACATGCTGGAATTTACATTCTGACAAAGGCAATTGCTGAGCCTCAAGACTTTGCTTTTTTGGTGATGAAATAACACCAGAAAGTTCAAACTGCATTATATATTTCATGTTTTAAGCTTATTAAACATTCAAAGTACAAACTGTGCACATATTTTTAAGCCACCTGAAATAGCAACAGCCTCACTAGTTTGGGAAACTTGTATGAGAAACATTACATTTCAACAGGTCAAGCTTGTTTGGAGTAATCCCAGCAAAGATACCGACCAAGGTGGAGTGATGCCACTTTTAGAATAAATCTGCCTGGAATCCTGAAGTACTGGCCAATCAAGCAGATACACACAGTATCAGGAATCAAACAATTTTCCTTTATCACAGCTTTGTAGACAAAGTGGTATTTGGAAGGTATCTGAAGACTGAGTTGGACAAAGCACTTCAGAAAATAAAGAACTGAAGACTACAGATGAAGACACTACCTCTGTTTCTGCAAGTCAGAGGAAGGGCTCCCATTAATGGCAGAAGATTCTGTGCCAGACCTTCGTCCTGAAAGTCAGCGTCTAAAACAAGAATAAAATTAATAAAGCAAAGAAACGTAATGAGAAAGACCAGTCCAGCTAAAGAATCCAGCCAACCTTTCCCTGTGCGTGTTCTCCTATTTCACTCTATCCAACTGATGTTGCAAGTGTCAGCTGAGGGTGGCACTGCAGCATCACAGGAGACCCTCACCCCCTCAGCCATACCCGTGTACTACCTCCAAGGTCTTTTTAGAGGGTGGCTGGCACAGGAGCACAAAAAACATGTGCAGTGACGAGTGGAAGTAGAGAAGAGATGATGGGTTTTTCAGTGGCATCTGCAGGGCCTAGATTTTTCTGTTTATCCATCTTAATATCAGCAGGTATGGTATTTTTAATCATGTGCCATAATACTGTTGCAGGCGTGATCCCATGTCACAGCAAGCAGCCAGCAGTGCCCAGCTGTGCTGCCCTGACCCTCGGCACCCACTTAAATCACAGGCTATGCCTCTAGCAGTTGATCATATTTATTTATGAGGTACACGCCATTTTCATTGTCTTTCACTGTACAGAAAACTGAAGGAAGCCATCCTGCTAGGTTTTTTAACAGTTCTAATTGCACTAAAGTCACTGGGAAATCTGTCCAGATAGAGCCTGGAAAAACCGTGCCACCAAAAGAGACCCTAATTATTTGCAGTAGGAGGCAGAAACAATCCCTTTTCAGTCCCTGCTTCTCCCTTGGAAATGTTCTGTGGGACTGAATTTGCTGAAAACTGCTTGGGGTCCATTGAGTGATGCACTTTCTACTTCTTCTCAGGGAAGCTGTTTTAAATAAGCTGTATAAAAATTTTAATCATCACATAGTATTTTAAGTTCTGAGTACCATCCCTACCCTGGAACCTTTTTAGTTTAAAGTCAGTAATTGTGTCACTTGCCTCTGAAAGAGAAATTAACAGAGCAAGGGAGGAAGTGGAGGGAATTTGGGGAGTTTACATTTGTGTTCACACATAACGGTACATTTTTTGGTCGTATGTGATAATTATTTAATCAAATGGAATTTGCCCTGTGGTGCTTTACATGATACTGCTGCCAATCACCCCAAAGCAAATAAATCTTTCAGGTGGTGAAGGGAGCGTTTGCTTGCCTGTCTTCTGGAGAGCTGCATGCTGTGAATGTCGAATGGCACATCTAATACTGCTGAAGTGGTCTGTGGGCAGCTATGTGGAATAGGCACCAATTCAGGGCAGCCTTTATGCATTTTGGGGAGTCTTGACAACTTTTACAGAAACTTGGATATCTGTGTAAGGCTGGATATATTCTCAATAATTGTCCTGAACAAGATGCTCTGCTGAACTGGGGACACAGATTTTATGAAAAGGTACTTCTTCCCTACAGGAGAAAGTGTCTCATTTTTTTTCCCCGTGAACACTCAATCCATGATAAATGTTTATAAAGTTCCCCTTCACCAAGTTTCTTTCTGCTGAAGAATAAATATTTAAAGAATCACAAATGCTGTAATCAAAACCACGTAAGATGCAACATGAGTGTTCCCTTTTGTACGAAAAAACAAAGGAGCTCAAGCTTGCAGAAAACTTCATTTGCCTGGTTTGAAAACTGATACGCTGTACGATACAGCTTGTTTTATCTTTGTGCAGTATTTTTATAACAATACCTTAAATGCCATTGGCTTAATTCTTACCATATTACTATAACAAATCTATGGAAGCTCCGCAGAAGACCAGTGGAGAGGAAGCTTGGGGGTCGCATCTTCAGGGCATGGAGGTCTTTAGCCTGTATTTGGTGAAGTCCTGGGGATTACACCCACGTTTGAGATTAAGGGCGTGCCTAAGTGCCTTGCTGGATGGGAACTTGCAGGACTGAGCCCTTTGCCGGCACTCAGGACAGAGACTTTCAACACTGAACAAATTCCTTAGGTGGAATAAGTTATTATTAATAAAAATAAATTTTAAAAGCGCAGAAAACCAAATTTCCTAATTGTAATAGATAAGTAACACCTGCAACATCCTGAGAAGAAGGGGGCCACCTGATGGACTCTAACAACTGATTTCCGAATTATAATTATATACATAAAGTTGAACAAGACTTTTAGTTAAGTCATTTGGGCAAAAATCCTGGTTCTGTGGAACAAAATGGGGTCATTGACATTTTTGACATGGGGCCAGGATTTTGCATGATTTTGCATGTCATCCCTTTTACATGACACAGGCTGATTTGGAGCCTTCTTCTTACTCTGAATTTGACTCTAATATTAAGTTAAATGGCAATTTCCCATGGCCAGTGACCAAATTATCCAATAATATCTGCCTAATACAATCAAAATAAAAAAGGTGGAAGTCATGTTATTTAAATGCAACTGATTTGCTTCTTGAGTTTTAATCAAATGGGACAGAAGGATCAAGTTAGTCATCCAAATTTACAGTGATTTAGAGGTATTTTGAGCACAACCACACACCAGGTAGAACCTTCTCAATTCTATGTCTTCATCCCTTCTTTCCTTCCCTACAAGTATTGTGGAGGGGAAAAAAAAAAAAAAGGGAGGGTAAAAAGCTTTTCTACTTCGGAAGGCAGGAAAATCTAAAGGAAGTATAACTACAATACCTCTGGACTCCTGGAGATCAAAGGTAGCTTCCTGCTTTCCTGTCCAGACCATCATACAATTGCTCTGGGCAAAGAAAAAAAGGCGAGGCGACTGCCCCAGAGACATTCCTGTGCTCCGGCAGTCACCTGGCTGCCCACACACTCCTGCAGCAGGCATGCAGCAGATGCACAACCAGCACCCAAGAATGATCAGAAGCAGTTTTCACCTTGCATGTTCTGTATGTTTGTAATTAACCGTGCATTAATGTGGAGCATTTCTCTACAAGTTCTCTTTTCACCAGCAAGAGGCATACCCATGTATTTGTGCCTGGGGAGAAAGAGAAACCTGTTGTTGAGGTCAGACTTTTATTGTTTTTGTTTCCCTTTCAGCCTGCAAGCATAAATGCTACACCGAGAAAATGAAAATTTGAGAGTGGGGTCTGACTCTCCATTTATGTTGTCCTTAATTTTCACAGTAGCCACAAAAAATGAAATAATTTAACCTTATTTTTCCACAGTAAATAGCTATGGATTAATTTCAAATCCAATGCAGGAGCTGAAGAACTAGTAGGAGAAATAGGTGAAAAACTAACAGAAACATGCAGGGTTTTTTTGTGAAACCACTAATGAAAACACAGCCCCTTAGCTGAATTACCTGCTTTGTGCTCTCTGATATATTACTTTGCATTTCTCCTCTCTCAAGATAAATCACCATAGTAAAAGACCTCTATTAAAAAACTACCTCGAAAGTAAGTGTGGTAAAAAACAGAGGAGGAATTAGGCATGCAGTCTTCTGCAAATTATAACAACTTCTTATGCACAAAACTATTGTTTATTTGATTTATGTTCTGTTCAAGCTTTCTGGTTTTCAAAAACCACCAGAGGGAGCCCCAAACCTCTCATAAATACGAGTAAAGGCTGTTGGAATTGGCAATGAAAAAAAAGAATTAAGAATTAAGCTGTCTTTGGGTTTCAAAGAAATACACTAATTGCTCATTCACCAAGATCCACATAGATGCAAAAGTTCTGGACAGTGATGGGTGAATCACATAGAACTATATTAGAATAGTATTTTAAATTTGGTCCTGACAAAATTATGAATACAACCCAGAATAGTCTGAGTGTGCCAAAGATACACATTAGAGGTGAGGATGAAATTATGTAGGCAGCCACGTACCATACAATACATAATCATTTAGGAATACACTTTTGAGCTCCACTGCTGCATCTGTTTAACACCATCAGCTGCCTAAACCGTAAGTGAAGTTATTTACAAGATGGCCTCAGGGGTTTTTTCTCATGATTGCCGTGTTTACTCCCTTATGAGTGCTGGTGGTTAGGGTAATCACTGGGAGCACCCTGATCTAGCGCAAGGTGTCCCTGCCCATGGCAGCGGTGTTGACACTAGATGATCTTTAAGGTCCTTTCCAAGTCAAACCACACTATGATTCTGTGATACCGTACACATCTTTCCCTTGATGAATAGTCACAGGTTTTAATTGCAACATTTTTCAAAACAAAGTTCAGCCCTGTTTTTGGAGGTGCACAAGAATGAAATCGCCTACAGCTTTTACAGATGTAAATGTAAGGCGTTATTTTCATCTTTTACAGCAAATCTTACCACTTGTTTCACTCCTATGACCTCAGCAATTGAGGAAATAGTTCTTTCCCAGTTCTAGCTCTGTAGTGCTCTGGGGAAGAAGTTGCTTTAAACAATGCCTGAAGTGCTTGACTAATATGCCGTTCTGTTTACATGCATATTACAAATAGACTGGTCAATGCCACAAAGCAAAAGCCAGTAAAACTTGGATCAGTAATATTCCTGCAGTGCACATCTTGACTACACCAGTGAGTTCTGTAACACTACTTATCTCAACAAAAAAAGGGCCTAATTCAACAGTAAAATGAGCACTCTATCTGATCTACCTTACTTGGTCCATAGGATAACTCATTAAAAATACTTAAATAAAAATAAATAAAACGAACAAAAGGTAACATCATGTTATCTCTGGTTCACTTCCTTTTAGGAGACACAGCACAGAATTGCAGCCAGTTTATTATTTGAGCACTCTGCACATGAGGGATCAAGTAGAGATCAGTTAATTAAAAAAAAAGAGGATATTATTAGAACATCATCATTAAGGGGGGAAATTGTTTGAAAGCCAGGAAATTCCTCGTTTAGTGTTCACAAAGTCTTGACCGCTGGAGCTTCCTCATTAGGAGAGAAAACTCACTCTACCAGAGGGCACACAGATTACAAGGTGCAGAAGAGGATGAAGGAAAAAGGCTCATGCCTACATCAGGTAAAAAAGGGCATCCCAACAGTGGAGACTAAGTACACCCTGACAAAGTTTTCTGCAGGGGACCAGTGCAAAACCCCCAAACATGACTCTCATGTCACGTCTCTGATGAAACCCCATAAAACCCAATCTACATCTGCTCTTACTGCTTTAATGTGACAAGAGATAGCTATTTGCAAAATGGAAAAACAGGGCAAAAATCTCTTGTTCTTCACCCAAATTGCAGATAGCCTTCCTCCCCTTGGACCATCCTCAGAAGGGCTGCATCCAGGGCTGGAGTGCCGCGGTAGGTGGTGGTGTGCCCGTGCAGGTGGGGAAGGCAGGGTGGCCCCCCCAGGGGCCATAGGGTGGCCATGCCAGGGGCTACAGGCACAGTGGCATGGCCACCACCACCCATGGGGCCCGACAGGGCTCTGCTGTCTGGGACAGCAGCTGGAGTCACCTCGAAGGCACAGGCATAGTGCAGCCAGGCACACTGGTAAGCCTGAGAGCTGGTTGTGGTGGGATGCATTAAAAATCCTATGCCCAGGAGGCAAGCGTAGGACTGTGGCTGTTCCTGGAACTCAGCTTCCTCAGCCTTAGGCTCCTTCCTCACCCCCATTCCCACGACTCAACACAGTTGGGGATCTCTTCTGCTGCCTCGGCTGGCTGTCACTCCCTGCCCATCTCTCTTTGAGCCCATGAGTCACTTCCTCTCCTCAGATCCCACCTTTCAAAACTTCCTTTTTCCTTTTTGGGGGTATGTGTCCGAAAGCCTTTTCTCAGAAAGGGCATTGGGCTTACCATGGATAAAAGCACCTCTGAGAAGCAGCATGTTCTCCTGTCTGATGACATGCAGCTAAGTCCTTACAGTCACATTCGTGTGGTCCCCATGATGCCGGCAGGCACAGCTCCACACTGACCTCCAGTCCTCTGCCCTGATACGCTGCAGCTGTGGGGGGCTGTCAGAGGGCTTCTTGCCCCATACCCTGCCTGCAGGTGAGGATAGACAGAGGGAAGAGGAGAGAAAGGAGAGGCCCAGCTCACCCCAGTTTCCGTTGCTGGCCCCAGCTGCTGCCTCTTGTTCAGAGAGCAGCAGCCCTGGGGTTCTGTCACAGCTGGAGAGAAAGCAAGAAAGTAAAACCAAAAAAGCCTTTGACTTAAAAAATGGAGTTCCTTTCTTTTATCCTTTTTTGTTTTGAGCTGTTGGGAATTCAGACAATGTTTTTCTCTACAGCCATGAAGGTTAAAGACCTGTTTCTTGGAGAGCAGCAGTGAACCCTCCCAAAATCAGTGACAGTGTCAGGAGGAGGTCCTCCACCAAGCTAGTAGTGCCATACCCTGGGAAGCTCCCACATCTTCGTGATACTCCCTTGTGTGCCATGCAGGGTCTGTCTATTCCTGTCCCTCACAGGCCATGAGTACCAGGAAAGTCAAAGAGGAAAGAGAGTGTGGATGTGAGTAGAGAGGTGTGTGGGGGGAACCTATCAGGGTTTGCGTGGTGGTTCAGGCACAGCTTGTTCCTTGGGAGATTTCTGCGCCATCAGCAAGATAATCATATTGGCTAACAACTTAATCTGCAGCTAGAGGGGCCAAATCTGCCTGCACTCAGCAATTCAGAATGAAGCTGTTAGTTTACTGTCCTATTTGTCACTGTATTTTCAGGATCATGCTGTTGGATAAGGGTCCTTTGACATCTTTAGCCTTCAAACTATTTGAAAGGATGGGTTTTTTTGCTGCAGGACCTCTGAGGCCTGATGTTCTGCCTACCTGTCAGGCTGTTATGTCTTCTTTACCCTATGGCACTATTAGGACAGGAAGCATAAAATTATTTGGGCCAGATCTCAGCTGGTGTAAAGCCACATCTGGAACAGGGGGCTGTGCAGATTCACGCTGGCTGAGAATTTAAACAAGTATTTAATGTTAATTTAATGTTAATTTAATGTTAATTATATGTTAATTTATATATAACATGTATTTGCTGTGGAAGGGATCCTATGTTTGAGTTTTTTTACAGCAGGGACTTGCAGTTTTCATGCTGATTTCATACCATGTTAATTAAGTCACTGGGCAGACAGCTGCAGTATTTAAATTAAGCATGCAAATGGATGTGGTGTTGAAAGATACTGTTTCATTGGTATCTTCCATTCTCAAACATTATGATGCTTTTCATAGCCAAATACACCCACACAACTGGGAAGGAACATGAAGAAAATAAACTGGGTGTATAGATTCCTATGTGTTGCCATGCTGGTGTTACAGAGCTGCATCACTCCTGGCCAGGGGGCTTTGACCCCGGCCAGTCTGCTGTGTCTGCCCCAACCTGACACTGTGACTGAGGACTTGATGGGCCTTTCTAGGCAAAAAGTAGGAATAATCAGTGCTTTTTACTAATATTAGGTGGGCATCACTAATACAGATAGGAGAAAAAATTTCCAGGCCAAGTGCCAATTTTACATAGAAAGATTAATAAATGACCATAAAGTCAATATAGAAACACACCCCCTCCACCAACACTTCTAAAATGTTTTTATATTCACAAGGTTTTTAAAACACAAAGCTCATCTTAGTCCTGAGTCTAAATAAAAATTTATTTTCCAGATGCAATTTTTTTTTCCAACACAGTGTTGCTGTATATTCCTTATCAAGAAATAACAAAGAAATGGATTTCTCTTTTCAGATCAAGAGAGCAGCTTTGGTAATGGCTGTATTCATTCATATCTCCATTCCAAACATCATCCATCATGCCTTACATCCCTTACACCGGACTGCAGAAAACATACCACAAATTCTACTTGGAATAGCAATGCATCTTGAACAAAGCTGACTAAACTCAAAATTAAGTTTTCAACAACTGCATGTTAAAAAGAAAATCAATGAAAGAAAAACAGCGAGCTCTACTGAACAAACATCCCACAGTTAAAAAAAATATGTTTTGATTGATGAAGGAAAAAGCCATGACATTTTAGGTGGCTTAAAAGAAATATCAAGGATCATATTAAAAAGAAAGTTGGCATTCTATTAAAATATAGTTATCCTGAGAGATAACTGGAATATACTGGGAAACAAGGACATAGTCTGGCTTTTCCCATTTCTCAAAGCAGTTCATTAAATTTTCTTTTCTTCAGCTCATGTCCCCGGTTGAGGGAGTTTACCTTCAGGATCATCAACTTGGTTGTGAAGCAGCTCTAATCCACTTACTTGATCCTCCTGCAATCAATTAATGCCATGCTAATCCTGTGCTGGCCAGGCACAATGTGGAAAACGAAATGTATCACATTATCTACAAGGAAAGTATTCAGGAATCCAGATCTGAATCCAAGACACTTTTACCTCTACAGAAAGGTCAGGATGAAACACTCAGTAAGATTTATGATATCTACAAAAACAGCAAGGTAAGCTCTAAGGAGAAGCAATATCTTTCATCAGATCAACTGATCCAGCTGGAAAAAGCAGACAACATTTCAGGCACAGAGACCAAGTGCAACTATGGGCAACATCTGAAGTTTAGTTTAGATTAGCCCTGCAGTGAAAATAAGTCTTTTAGCATTGGGTACTTACACAAATAACCCTCACTAAGATTATTTTTTATATTCTTTATGAAAAACATTTTCATGGTGTAATGAGAAATAAATTTTCAGCTTTTATTTTTATTAGAGCAACCCATAGGAATTAGTATGCTAGAACTAATAATGCAGATGCATTTGTCAAAATTAGTGATATTTGTGGTATTGGAAGCCTCTGTCCAGTCTCACAGATTTTTAAACTGAGTACATTGATTCCAGAGGGTTGATGGTCCTTTTCCAATGACTTAATTTGTATTCTTACAGACAGTATGAATCACATTCTTTCATGAGAAAGTGTAGGTCAATGGAATTACTATGGAAAATGCAACTTCTCTTGAGTGAACTTGCCAAGTGAATGTCTTCACTTATAGTACTTTGGATGCTACTCTAAGTGCATCCTTGCAAAGCAGTACCCCTTTGGGAGAAGCAACCTGCTGCTATTCTTTCTTGCACGTGCCTGAACTTGTTTATCTACTTCCAGTCCATTATGCAGGCAACAAGATGGCACAAATGTTCCCATGGGAATATGACACTTGTGTGTGTCATCCTCCCTGAATTTTGTCCTGAATTTTCACTACTCCTGTGCATTATCAGTGGGATTCTTGAATATTTATGCAATCCTAGTTGTCTGCAGGTGGACGAACTCATGGAAAGTGCCTCCCTTGTGTATGTTAGCTACCATTGCTGTACTCAGTCCTATTTTATTCCTCTTCCAGATATAGAAAGAGGAGTGCAGTGTAAAATCATGGAGACAAAACCAAAAGAAGCCATAAAAACACTGAGCAGCTCAAAGCAATGGTATGGTTTTGTTCACAGACAGCCTTGCCAGCATGAAGGAAGTGAAGTGTGCTCACATTGAAAAGAAACAGACCCCTTCTTCATGGCCAGGGCCCCAAGGCTTCTGCTCGTGAGGCTGCTGGTGCTCATGGCTTGGGGTCTGGAAGAAAACTGCTGGGACCTTCTTGTCTTACCTCCCTCCTGGGCAAGCGCAGCTTCCTCCTCTCTGGGTGGTCTTTCCAGCAATGGAGGTCTTGTCCTTCTGCTCTGGTGTGACCCAGGAGTGAACTGAGCTCATTAAATGTACTTGCCTTTCCTTTGAAAAAGAAAGGATGGAAATAGATCCAAGTTATGATGATAATGCATTTATATTAAAAAAGTTAAGACAGTGCACTTGTTTGTAGAAATCAACAGCATTTCACCTCTGTGATACTTCTTTCTTGAGAGGCCGCAATTGTCAGATCAAGCATTTCAAGACATGTCATTTCCAGAAGAGAGGAGTTAGGCACACTCTTGATGGTGTGCTTCTGTTTATTCTGCGTAAGGGATCTAGGACACCTGTGTTAGTTTTAAAGCTACTACATGTACAGCACTTGACTGCTATATTTTGGCAAGTCCCAGCTGTTATTTCACATGTGTGAACTAAGAAAATACCCAAGGTAAACACAGACTTAGAAGAAGTACCAAAAACATTTACAATAAAGTGCAAGTATAGCCCAGTATGTTAACCTCCTAATATATACAGTGTGCTGGCCCTGATCTATTTCCCTTTAGAGAGGCAAAGGAAAAGGGATGTAACAAAGCCTGTATGAAGCACCACGACTGGTTACCAGTTATTTCTCCCAAAGCAACAGCACCAATATGAATTGCTTTTCTCTTTTTTTTCTTTACTTGCAGTTGTTACCAGCCAAACTTACCCAAATGCAGGCAATGCAGAATAGAAACATTTTTTTTCTGTTCATTTTGTGCATCTGACAGCATTTAATTTAAAAATTAGTTTAAATCCAGATTACTTACATGTGTGCGCATGCTCACACTGCCTCTCTACATATACAGTGTTAAAAGGACATTACTGATGATCATTTATTTTTCTCTGCTCTTGCTGCATTTCATAATATCCCTTCTCTCTTGAAATACTGCCAGAGAAGATTGTCTTTAATAGACTTCAATGGTGTCAAAAGAACCTCGGGAAATGAGGACTGAGGTGAACCTAAGGTCCACTGTGTGCCACCAGGACTCTGATTATATATGCTGCTTTGTACAGGAGGCAAATATCTGCACCCCTGATGTCTTGCCTCCAAAATCCAATATTCTGTCCACTTTCTGTCTCCTCTAATTAAAGCAAATTATTTCGATCTGCTTGGTTTCTTCTCCAGAAGTGATGTTCTTTTACAACCTCTTGCTCACACTCAGTTTTGAGTTATGTCTCAGAAATTCTTAGATTTCATTAGAAATGAGTTTTACTAGAAAAACAGGGCTACTTTATCTCCACAATTTCCTGTATATGGGTCACATCCTTTTGAGTACAATCATCAGCTCTGTAAATACTACCCTTAGAGGTAAGCTTTCCAGCTGCCTCCTGATATGTCCTGATGTAACCACCCTGTAGTCTGTGAGCCAAATCTTCTATGGGGCAAACAAATTTAAAAAATGAGCTATTGATTCAAATTAAATGAGTCAAACAAGGAATTTCCAGGCAGCCACCTGAACCCAGAGTAATGTTTCCTGAGGTATTTCAGACAGGAGCCTAGCAGGTATGAGAAGCTGTAGTAAAAAAGGTTAACTCTTCAATAGTGACAAGACTAGAATTTTTTAATATGATTGCAGCACTTTGTGTATTCAGGGTCCGCTCAAGATCCAAAGGAACATTTCCCAGTGTTTTAGCTCTCACTTGCTAAATTAGTTCCTGATGTAAATGAGACCTGTTTTGATGCAGTTATGCAAGCTTGCTGTGTAATAACCACATGCCATTTTGTGATTAACTAATTTCTTGCTCAAAAGCTTTCAGGAGTAAAAGACAAGTATTGTATTTGTCCCATGTTTGACATGGCAACTTTCAATTGAAATATCATGTCCCTCTAATTATAGGTGCTTCAAACTCAGTCATGTTTTGCTTACATCAGTCACTGATCATTCACTGCTTCCATTCATCATAGTCCAGGATTGCTCTAGTTCACTCAGCAGTAATTCTAGCTGCCTTTCATCATTCCCGTGGAAAACATATATGAACAATTAAATCTCTCAGCAGAAGGAATCAGCCTCATCTGGAGATTTATGAAAGCATTGCAGAAAAAAGATCATGTATACATTTATGTGAACAATAGCAGTGAATAATTATGTAAATACCTGATAACAATATGGCTCATTTTGTCAGTGGTGAAATACTAACTTGATTTGATTCTTCAGAACTTTCTGGATAACCTGAAAAGAAGGAGAGGTGAGGAAAAGACGAGGAAAAGGCACATGTGGTCGTCTATAGAAGTTCATAGAAAGACCCCTATGCTGTGCAATCTAGAAAACATTCATTTGCTATAGGGATGTAACCATGAAATATTTAAATATAGTATTTAGAAACAACAAAGTACATCCCATTACTTTAAGGCAAGGAGAGCAGGTGCCCAAGGCAGAGGAAATTTTACCTCCTTCATTTCTTACCCTTGCAGGTTTGTACATGCTGACCTCCGATCGACAATCTGCACTGTCCATTCTGTTGCACCTGCTCCGATAACTTGTTTGAAGTCCTGCAGAAAATCTGTGTGAGGGCAGGCAATGAAGAAAGGTTTTCCTGCCCCATGCTGTAACCATGAGACCACCCTCCTACGTAAGAGCCTGAAGACATCGCAATATCAGGTGAAAGGTACTTTTATAGCTTCCCATGTATTTTAGTGAACATAGCTTTGCAATACCAGAGAACAAGCAGTAAGCATAATGGTTTGAGGGATGATAGTTCTTCATGAAATATTTACATCAGGTTGATACTGGCTTAATGTTGTCTTTACAAGCTCCCATTGCAATGATTTATGTCCTTCCAAGCCTTGAAAGAAAGAAATGAGGCTTAGCATTAGCTTCCTAAAGGCTAAAGTTGTGTTTTATAAAGAAGGAACATAAGTGGTGGGTAGCTGTCTACATGTAGATAATGTTAGCAATAAGGAATTGTCAGTGGTGCTCATTTTGTGTATGCATGTACAGCACGTAGTAAAAGGAGCAAGAGAGGAGGAGATGCAAAGCTACAGAAATAAATTGGCTTGGTTGCAAGATGTAAAAAAACCACTCTACAATACAGAGCATGCACAATAAAATAGCAAAACAGCATTTGATGAAGCTAGTGCACAGGCCTGCATCCTATGGACTACCATACAAAACCAGTCCTTGTGATGTAGATTTCTCTTGTGATGGAAACTTTTATAACTCACCACCAAGAGACACTTTGATGTAAAAAGATGATTCTTAGAATCACAGAATGATTTAAACCTTCGGAGGCAGGGCTAATGTTAGGTCAGATTTAGTGTTCACGCCTGAAGATCCTAAACCAAGAAACACAGGTATATTTTAATTCTATCCTTAGATAATCTGTCAGTACTTCAACAACAGCATATACAAAACAACTGAAAATGGATAAACAGCTTAGCCCTCTTTGGGCTCCCAGTCGTCCTTCCATTGACTTCAAGGATTGTGTATCATTTGCTCTTTCTAACACTACAATATTCATACAGTTAATGATATATCATCCATGCCTTGGTCCTTCTAGCTTGCAGACATAGTGGCTGAGAAAGAGGAACTGACTTTAATTTTCTGCTTTGCATGACATGACAAAAAGATTCTTCCAAGAACAAGTAGGTACGAAGAGAAAGCTGTTTTGGAGATACAAAGCCTTATAAGGACCTTTTCAAGGAGTGAGATCCATGCAGAACTACCAGTGTTATGAGAGATTAGTACTGAGTAGAGCAGAGCAGGGATTATGAGTTAGGAAAAGAAAGTGCGGAGTCTTAAAAGAAACAATCTATCTTTATTGCCTTTTAAATCAATTAGGGATCAGACCACCAGCATTTCTACATCCTGCTTTTGCTCATGGCACTCATAGATTATAAAAATGTTGACATTTCACTTACACTTGATAAGTTGTCTTTTTTTTAAAAAAAGGACATTATTTTTTGGATGCACTGTTTTTTATAAGTAGTGTTGTAACAATGATGGTCCATGGGTAAAACCAAGGCCAGATGTAGAGAGAGGCATTGTCTTTTATTAGAGTAACTAAAATAGTTGAAAAAATAGACAAGATTTAGAACATGCCATCACTCTTCAGGTTAAAGGAATAAAACACCCTTAATTGCATCAAGCTACACTGTGGAAAGAGATGAACTACAAGGTGACAGTCAATGACCTTGCTGTTCAGGCTTACTGGGAGAGAGGCATGAAACCTGTCGCTCATCTGCACTGTTCAAGAGAACTCTCCCTTTATGATTCCCGATTCTGAAGGAGTTTGGGGATTGCTGTCCCCAGATACTGTAAGGGACAGGACTTTTTTTTCTCTTTTCTGAGTCTCATACATTACAAGCTGCTTTTGACAGTATTTTTATACCTGCAGTGGGAAGCTAGGAGGCGGACAGACGTCTTGCTGGTTGATGCACACATTCAGGATGGATTTAAGCCTTTGAAGGAAGGAGACCTGGAAGAACAGAATCGCTGTCTTTATAAAGCCTGCAGATGGCATTGCTCAAGCAAGCATGTTTGAATTCTGCGTGAAAAGAAAAACATACCTGAATAAAAACTATCCAAGCAAAAAAGTTCTTAACAGTTGGCATCTTCTACTTTCTAATATGTTTTGCCTTGGATTCAGCTACACTTAGTAACTGTATATAAAACAAAGCTTTGTGTCCTGAAACCTAACTTTGTATCCTTGCTCTGTAAAAGTCAATAAATAAATAGGCACACTAATAAAATATTGTTAGAATTTGGATGAGGAAGCAGGGATTTAATAAACGGTACTTAAGTACAGTCTCAAAAATAAATGTTCACTGTTTGGAGACTATTCTGTTCCTGTTCTAGTGTAATTAACAGAGATGTGATCACAAATATTTCACAAGGACACTGATCCAGCCAGGCAATAGAAAGAGTGCTCTCAGTGGGCCAGCAACAATGACTGAAAAAGAAGGTAATGGTAAATGCTCTGCATTAGAAATCAATGCACAAATATTTCAAAGTTCTGCAAAATTACATGCCAACTGTGATCGGCCAGAAAAAAATAAACAATGATTTTTTTTCTCAAAGATTACACTTAGGCAGTTACCTTCTTTTTTCTTCTTTTCTTTAAACCTTTTTAGGTAGATAATATTAGCAAGATTTTTCTGTTATTTTTTCTGTATATATTTTACACATCTATAGTGTATATGTGTGTGTTTATGAATATAACTTAGAAAAAGATGAATGTGATTATAGTACAGTAATTGTTATAATGTTTAATAATGATATGCAGTGTTAAATTACACCCAGCATTTCATGTTCCTCTAAGGGAGAGAAAAAAAAAGGATGAACAGCCAACATGTTAGGCCTGTTGCTGTTGGTGGTACCTCGGGACAAATTTTGCTATTTCTAAGGCTGAGACCCTTTCCAGAAGCCAGCAGGAGACTCACACTGAGCCTGCCAGGGTACCCAGTAATCACTGCAGAAGCTCATCTGCCCCATTCACCTCTCTGCCACAGGGGCTCCCAGCATCAGGTGAAACCATACAACCCTGAAATGGGATGTGAAGCAGCACAGCGAGTGATGGAGACGGGCTTCACTCCTCACTGGCTGCTACCTTTTCCATGGAATCCTTTTCCCTGGGCCATATCTGTTAGCCTTCAGTGATGTATTGCAATGCCAGTATATACAAATCACTACAGAATAAACCACAACTCTTTGGCATCCTGATCCTGATCACAACCAGGCTTAAACCCCACCCATTCCTATATCTGAAATAATGTGGGCATTTTGTTGCCTGAAATGCAAGTTTTGTCCTCAATTTGATTTGCAAGAAACGCTTGCAGTAAAAATACACGTGCAAGCTAGGAGGAAATGGAGAATCTGAAAACAAAAATACCTTTTGCAAGCTAAGAATGATTGCATTGATATATAAAATTATCTTAGTTCTGGTTTGTCTCTCTGTGAGCTGTTTGTTTGTGCGTGGACATGATACCTTGGCATAATATTTACTGAGTCCAAACACATTTTTAGCATATGCTTAGCTGCTGGTGATTTATTTTCTGGATGTCATGGTATCATTAGCAGGTTAATGCTCAGGGTGGCCAAAAAAGGGGTCATTATGTGCTCTCCTAATTAATTGCCTCCTTCCCAAAACCTTCTCAAGTCTGGCGAAGTCACAGGGTTGCAAGGAGAAAGGTAAGCTTATATCCAGTGAGGCAAGGGAATGTCCAGCCCCAGGGCAAAAGCGTGCACATTCATCCTGTATCACGTGGGTCTGGGAGGGAACGGTGCCAGACCCTCAAGTCATTCTGCAGCACAGCAGGCAGATTACTCTTAATACAAAAAATGTAAATCACGATAAATGGGAGCAGATTTTAGCTATGATAGTCCATGTAGCCTTCAGTGCATGAGTTAATTCTTTGATGGAAGCCTGAGCTATTTGCATTGTTGACAGATACATTTCTGTTCATATGGGTGGTTTTATAAAAAGCGATGATATAAATAAAAAAGTATAGCCTCTCCAATTCAGATTCCCATTAACAAAACATGTAATTTTAACAGGTCAAAATACTGCATTCTGCTTTAAAACTGCTGCTATATTCAGCTCCAGCTGAATAAAGTAGGTCAGGTCTACGATGTTTAACATATAAGAGTTTTATTCTATTTACTTCTTCTTTAAAAAGACTTAAAGCAAAAGAAAACTCAAATACCCTAAGTCAGAAACTCCAAAAACCTAGCCAAAAGGAATGGCTGTCCACTTTTTAGTGAATTAATGCATTGTCCAAAGAACATGTGCTTTGTACATACATAGGTCTTTCTTGCAGTGGTTCCAGCTGTGCAGTGTAGGACCACCTGGAATAACAATGGAGCCACTAGAATTACTTTTTGTGCATATACAGCAGCCAGGATTGGGTCCCATCTACGTACAAGAAAACTTTTGCTTTTGAAGATGTTCCCAGCCAGCAACACCTTTATGAATAGCAAAAGTTGCAATTTAAATACTTGAGTTGTGTCTCACATCTGTTTGGGTCCAGCACACTGTAATTGGTTCTCTTGATTAAATCTACTGCATGACAGGGAAACCCTATGAAAGATAGTCTGTCTTTAACATTCCTGTTAGATGGTAGAATTTTATACGTATTCCTTACTCTTACCCTCCAGTAGAAATCACATTCTTTGAGTTATGGGTAGGTCCCAAGGCTGAAGGGAGCCAAATTTCTGTCTTCCATTACCCAATAGGAAATGGGAAAAACTAAACATACGCAGAGAGGTGCAGTTAGTCAACATCACATCTGAACCCTTCCCAGTAATTCAACAGAAAGAGTTAGAGGAGGGAATGAATAGGGAAATTACTATGCTACAAAGCATTTTGCAAGAGTTTTACAAGAGCATAGTCCATTAAGTGATGATAAGAAACTTGATTGGCAGCCGGCAGGAATATTGAATGCATCTGTTTTAATACCTGTGTACTTCTAAAATATTCCAAACCCCAATGCCCTTTTTTTTTCCCCCTTGCACTCGTTATAGTGACAAAGCCACCTTCTTTATTAAAAAAAAAAAAAAGGCATTTAAAATGTCTGTTTCATGCCTTCCAGAGTCAGGGTGGTTTTTTTCTACTTTTTAATATGATTAATAACTCTAACAGGTATTTTCAAAGCCAAACAGCTGGGTTATTGCTCAAGAAACAGCTGTTTCATTGCTAAATATATCCTTATTTCACCAGCCATCAGCTTGCTGAAGCTTTGCTTGTTACTTGCCTTTAAACATTTGCTGATAGTGAGAAAGTCGTGGTAGTTAATCATAGCTGGTGCTACAAAAGCCGGAGCTACTTTGAAAAAATAATACACTGAGAAAAACATTGGCAGAAGGCTTTTTTCTTTGAGGGTGGGGAGGGTTTTTTTTTGTTTCAATGCCACACATTAGGTTGCAACCAGATGTTCATGTTATAGATCCTGCCTGGATTAAAAAAAAAAAAAAACCCACACACAAACCCCCCCCCCCCCTTTTTGTTCAAAAATGTCAATATTGTTTAACAGCAAATGTAATATAATTACAGTATTCAATAAACATTTAACAAGACACAGACATTTTCTGCAAGAAAATATTACTAGAATGAGCCTTTTAGCAGTTTAGCAGTTAAATTAGTAATTTCTTTTATAACATCTGGTGAGCAGTCTCTAATTTCTAAAGTTTTGGAACAAAGAGACATCGGGCAGATTTAGAGTTATGAATAATTTGCCAGTTGTTTACCTTTATGCCAATCTAATTCTCCACTGCATAGATGCAATCGAATACATTACAAATGTGTTTTCCATAAAAATCCCTAAAATGCAGGAGGGGGAAGGTAGAGAACAAGTTCAAGCCACTCTGGCCCTTCACAGGCATTGCCACGCCTGTCGCCATCCTCCTCGCCTCTCTCAACATGTGATGGAGCCTCAGGACCCCACTCTGAACTCCCGAAATTCAAGAGTGTCTCTGTGCACTGACTCAAACCAAAACAGTTGACCTTAGTAGAAATCTTCCCATAAACTGTGTGGATTTGGGATCAAGTCCAATGGGAAGCCCTCATGGCAAGAGGAGTCTCTCAGGAAGTGGGAGAGAGGCAAGGGGCCATCTGGGTGGAGGAGGACGGCCCCAGCCACCTGCTAATGTGCTTCTGGGCAGCCTAAGGACACAACCCGTGGAGTAGGAAGGCTTCTTCCACCAGGAGATGTTGCCAAACCACTAAACCCTTCGCTGTGCTGAGAGCTTTCCCTGGGTATGGCTCCTCCCCAGTATCCCAATACTTCAAGCTCCGTGTTTTTCCTGACTTGACTGAAGATCTCGGATGAGTTTGTGGTGATTTCCCTCCCCCTTACAGCTCACCACTTGCCTGCACCACAACTGCAGTGGCTGCAGTGATACCTCCTCTGCAGGACTTAGCTCACCTCATCTACTGTGCCCTCTTCTGTGCACCACAGGGGTTGGGTCCATCCTGCATTACAGCCTCTGCAATCCCGCGTGCTGGGAGACGCGCATGTAACTGACCTGCATCCAGCGCTCCACACACCACATGCAGGAAACGGTGTGATAAACCTTTCTGTAAGCTGTGGATATCCAGAACACAGTTAATTTATTGTCCCTTATCTTGAATGGATGATAATACAGAAGTTAATAAAAATTACTCTTTGTCATCGTGTCATCCATCAAAGGTACGAGAGTTTTGTATATTTTAGATGAAAAGTCTAATTATTAGCCTATTTCTAAGTGCCATAATTTTCGTTCTTTAATCCCAAAAATTAAACCTGTAAGACTTTTTAATGTGTATGTTCCATACATGCTTATAAAACTTCTGAAAAAGTTTTGTCCATAAAGATGGTCTTCTAAAATATGCCTCCTGTTTCTTAAAGTATCAATGTTGAAAGCCCAGAAAAAAATCTCTTCTTGTGGGTGCTTTTGTTGTGTGCTGTGGCAAAGCATGGCTGGATCTTATTTGCCTTGTGTTGTCCATTCAATGACATCAGCAGAGAGTGGTGCAAATATAGGCCAGAATGTTATCTGATGTAAAGCACAATAGTGAATTTTTAACTCATCTGATCCTTTCCTTTTTCTGCCTGCTTTTTTTTTCCCCAAAAAGTTCAGAGGAGGCACAAATAAAGCACACATACTTGTGGAGGTTTTGTGCTTTGCTAGATCATCTAGTGCACTTCCAGTTCCCCTGCAGGTCATGCAAACATAAACAGACCTTAAAGAGGAAAGAGAGAGAAAAGAAGAAACAGAAGCTTAAGCTAGGCTTTGTTTTGCTCTCAGTAACTCACTTCCACATGTGAGAAGTGAATAATATTTTCTTCTATAGCCTTAAACCCCAAAGCAAAGCTACATAGCAGGAAGAAATAACATGTTTGCAAACACCAAGCAGCACCCAAAATTAGAGGCAGTACAAACCATTTTCTCTTTGGAGAACAAAACCACTTTGGATCAGTAGGGAGCGGCGCCCTGAATCCAAAATCTGCTAAGGCACAGAGGGACTAAAGAGCATTTCGTGCCTTTGATGGTAGAGGATCAGTTGTTTGCAATGATAAAAGTGCACAATCTGTCCAAATTCTGTGCTGCCTTCACTGCAGATGGTTCTTGCTCCAATGACCGTGAACAGCCCTTGTGACCACTGCAGGTAATAGGACTCAGCCTTCTCATGCCTGTAGGAGTGCACCTCGCTGCTACCTGCTAGGCCAGGAAGCAGGAGTGCAAATGGAAAGAGGCACAGTTAGGATAATTAATTCAGTGAGATTAGAGACATTTTAATGGTGATTTTTCTGGAGTGGTGATAGTTGTGGGAGATCCTTTTTTTCTTCATGATTTAGCATTTCTCTGCTGCAGAGCAGCAGAGCATATCTGGGATGTGACGCTCTGTGGTAAGTGCTCCATCCAGCTGCAATATAAACAGAGCTTTTCACGGCACATTCTAAAGCTGTAACATTAAGGAGAATAATGGACGATGTCTTTTGATATCTTTGTGTAAACGAAGAATTTTATTACAGTGAATTACCATGTTAATTTATGAAAAGTAAACAAAACCAAGTGCAAAACTGATTCAATGTATAACCTAACTTTCCTGGTGCCTAATGAGGTGACAGTGATGGAATCAAAACAAATATCTTTATGTTTCATAAATGTAGGGAAAAATACTTCTGTGTTTAATCACTGCCTGGAGTCACTGACAATGCTGGCACACCAACACCACAGGTTTTAAAGTAACTAAAAGTCACTTTATCTAGTGGCTGAGGATACAGGCAAACTCATTGTGGACCACCATGGGTTGTAAGATAACAAGGATGCAGAGAAATGGCAGATAAGGTTCAGAAGCAGTTGGACCATTCTACACATAAGTAATATACTTTAGCCCCGTCATTGTTCCCCCATTCATCTATAAACGATTGCAGAAGTAAAACTGCAAAACACTTCATACAGAGCACCTCCCTTGGGCCAGAACTTTCCTTTGACTTCCAAAGCTTTTTGTTTTTGAAGAAGGCATTGAAACCTGGGCCCATGGAAGACAAAGTGCTACCACTACCCCTAACACATTATCCATCTCAAGCTGGCAAGTTTCTTCCTGTGATGGTATTAACTCGGTGCAGGTCCCCTGATAGGCCATTTCTCCAGAAAACTGTGATCATGGGAAAAGCTTCAGCTCAGGGTAAACCTTCAATAGGAACATTGTCCAGAACTCTCTGGGACAATTTGGATGGATCTTTAGCTCTTTACATGTATGCTCTCAGACACCCAAGAGGGGTATGCATATTTGCTGTTTGCAGACGTTTGGGGTTGGAGGACATAATCAACAAGTTACAGTGTGCTGATATATGCCCTGCCTGAGGATGAGACTCCACCACAGCTGCACACTGAACAGTGTTTCCGTGCACAGATACAAATTGGCAAACTTGGTTCTTCAGAACCATTTCCATTCCAGTTACATAAACAGACGTGCAATGCAATCAAAAAATCATTACCCTACCAATTAGTGAACTACATCTGTCAAAATTTATCATGGGTCCAGGAGATGTGACATAAAATTAGCTTAATTTTTATGTCTGTGGATTGGACCTTTTTATGTTCTTAAAAACCATCTAGAGAGCAGCCATTTGTGTCCCGTATACCTTATGAGATTTTCCTGGGAAAAAAGACAGAAGCCTCCCTAGCAACACTCATTTCCCCCCTCTTGTTTCACAATAGAAATATTTGCAGTGAAAGTAACTTTTTTTATATGGAAACTTAACAGAGAAACTTGGGGATCCCTGGCAGAGTTCAGCATAGCAATTCCAATTGCCCTCTACACAGCCAAAGATTAATATAGTGCCAAAAGCTGTCAGCTGGCAGCCATGACAAAAATAGAGCTGGGAAAGAGTCCACTTGTCACTGTCCATACATTTCTTAGTCTGATCAGGGGAATCCACAGTGTTGGCAAGATGCTAACAAACAGTCAGGCCCTTGGACTCAGCCTCTTCTTGAGCTGCCAAGACATAATCACTCTAACATCCTGGACAGACTAACCCTGCCTCCTTTTTAATAAGCTCCTATATAGGAAACCATTTATAGATAGAATAAAGGAAAATTATTGTGCTCACTTCATATTCCTGAAGAAGGAAATAGAAGCAAAGTAAATTAAGTCCAATTTGCATGGACTTTTGAACACGCGCAGTTTTGGATATAAGCTATGGAGCAGACATAGAATGTTGTAGCCTTTAAAGTCAATATTTTATTAAATTTTTCCTTGTAAATTTTGCTGTGTCTTTATTGCATTTATTCAATAATGGGAGAACTTTCCTGTAGCTAATTCTATGCCTTGAAATTTCCCTTCTTGTTAACCTGTGACTGCAGTCTAATGCAAAAGTGTCCGCCGTGCAATACAATAAGGGTAGATTCAGGTACCAAGGTGACTGTATTTTTTATTAAAATACCATTTTATATGCTCAGTTTCAAACTGATGACTGCATTTGCAACACCTAATTGCCACCAGTATCTACAAATACTTTGCATTTAATGAAAATATCAAACTACATTCCTTATTTCAGTTGAAGCAGTAGGTTGTATTACACAGTGTAAAATCCCATTTTATGAAATTTCATAGAAATACAGATATAACTTTGCACTCTCCATTCGTGTTTGAACTTTATACTCTCTATATTGCAGGGCTTTAATGATTTTTTCATGGTAAGTCTCAAAATATTTCTGTTGCATCAGGGAGCTAGGCAGTTCCATTGTGGCTTATTTAACACCTGCAAATTGCCATGGCTACCAACGCAAAACTTTCTGGATTTATAAGGTAAGTATCTATTTCATATTTTAAAGCAGTAGTAGATTTGGATCCATTGGTTGCATCTTATATTAAAAATTCTATTAACTTTATTCATCAACACACCATCAGGGAACACACAACTTCTCATACTTTTAAAGGCCAGGAGGTAAACACTTCAGTCAGCCAAGGCTGAACTTCCTCATACTCTACTACATAGATCCTCACCTAATAATGGCTGAATTGGATTTTTTTTCAAGATCCAAGACACTTTTTCTAGTTACAAGAGCAAACAAGAAAAAATTTGAGCTATTTGAAGGTTTTATTTGAAGACTTGGTTAAAACAAAGATCTGTGTCATCTTTGGTTCTGTCCATCATTCCACAGCTGCATCAGACATATTTTTGGTAAACCCCAGCAAGGATCTTGAGGTCATCTTATGCAGAGCCACATCCTCTACCTCTCAACTATCCTGTTAATGGAGCTTTGGACTTGCTTGAGGCAAAGAGCCTCACCTGCATCAGGTGTGAAATGGCCTGGTGTTCTGTCATCCAGGCTACAGCCTAATGGAAGGCACAACTCATGGACTTTAGCTTGCCTTATAAAGCAAAATCAATTCACAGCAATACAAACCAAAGATTATAATTCTTCAAAACTCATAGGACAGGCAGATGCCATAAAAATAAAATTTTTAGTGCCCAAAGATATCCTTCATATATCTACAATGTGAGTATGACATTCCATAGGTGATGTCTGTGATAAGAGCCTATCCACTTTACAGGGAAAAAGCTGGAACACCTGCAGAGGTGAACCCAAAGGGTCTCAGTTTCATCTTTATTCCATATGAATTACATCTCAAGAAGAAAATGAAGCTCCATAATTTGCAGGGACAGAGAGCCTTCAGTCTCTAAAGCAAACAATTTAAAAAGCAATAAGGGTACAACTGCCAATAAAAAAGCTTTCTAATTCAGTAATTTAGTCTTGGGCCAAATTCTGGATTACATTTAGGCAACATGACTGGCTGAGTTTGTTACTGCAGAGGCACTTGGTATAAAGAGAAGTGTCGAGGGGGCATAAAGAATGACTGAAAAGGCAAAAAAACCTGTATCAAACCCTCTAACCTCTGCTTTGTGCTTTGGCTGCTTCTCTTGCACAGTTTTACACCTCTGTGGGTACATGTACAGAGTCCTCCTTACAAAGGCTGCAAGCATTTTGCAATTGGCCCGCTAGGAGAAGACTGTAACACAGCCAGACACAACCACTTCACCCTTCTGATTTAGTGGGAATTGGTCAGAAAGGTCTCATGAAAAATATACAACACTTTCAGACTGGAAAAAAAAAAAGAGCTTGGAATACATTGAAAGGAGAAATGAGAATGTGGGAATACAACTGCACTGATCTCTCTGATAATGGATCCAGTAGGAATGTTACTTATCTTTAGACGTGTGACAAGATTGTGGGATTTCCGTTTTAGCAAGTCCTTTCAAAAATAAGAGACTGTGACATAACAAATTGGTGCTGCTAATTCAGATGAGGAAGGCTTCCTTACATGTACTGTATGTATCTTGGCAATCCTGAATGGAAATTTAGAAAAAAAAAAGAGTGGGGAGATGCTTTTTGCAGGACACATAAATGCAAGTTTGCCATTCCACTAGGTTTAGTTTAGCTCTACAGATTTTCTCTATTAAAACCAAACCCAAACAAAAGACCTAATTCTTCTTTCATTTATACACACATCATGTAAGTCATATGGCAAATTCACTGAAACTAGAGTTTGTGAGACTGAAACCAAGTGTTATACACAGAAAAGATGTGCTCAGGTCCTGTGTACCAAGGCAGGACTGGATCTGGAATTATTTGTATAATATCAACCCTATGTAACACCCATTCATTCCTGACTCAGAAAAAAGCCCTGGACCCTCCAAAAAACAGAATAAGATCCTTTCTTTAGGATTTCACAGAATACATCCATAGAACAAAAGTTGGTATTAAGGTGCATTAGTCATCTTACTTTATTCTACATTTCCTCTCTTTTTTTATTTCTTCTTCCTTGCTTTAACTGTTGTTCTGCCTTCTCTTTTTCCAGGCACCAAGTGTCTGTCTGCTTCAATGAACTTGCATTGATTTCAACTTCTCACAAATCAGTTTCTTTTGAAGAATTTACACTGACAGAGTTTCTTTTGTGCTCTTTTAAGAAACAAAACCCAATACCTGTTGAAAATCTGAAAAGCTTTGGGTATGGAAAGTCTAAAACGTTCGGTGTGCTGAAAGGCAATAAATACGTTTTTCTGCTCTATTTTTTCCAAGAAAACCTGAGAGAAGGTGCAGATACATTTTATGCAATAGTGATTCTTAAGAATGGACATGTAGTTCCATTGCTACCTTTTCTGTGACAGTTTGGAGACACGAGCTTCTTTTACATGTCAAGTATTTTTAATTTGTGTATATAGAAACCTTTTTGTTTTAAGTATTAAAAAAATAACAAAACCAAATGAACAAAGATTCCATCAGGACGACAAAAAGCTGCGAAAGGATTCTGAATCGCCTTTCATGCAGGGGGAGCCTGAGATCTAAAACTGCTGAAGATGATGGAGCGGGGAAGTGGAAGCGGATGCCCGGAGCAGCTGTAGGGATGCAGGGGAGGGCAGGAGGGGCGGGGGCGGCCCGGCAGCCACCAGGGGTCAGCCGAGACCTCCCCAAAACGCCGCGCGGCGCTCGGTGCCCCGGAGCAGCCGTGACAAACCATCCCCGCACCTGGGGATTTGGTACCCTGCTCCGGCAGGGATTTCTCAGGCTGCTGCCCGCACGGAGCACTGACGCATCCTTTTAATTCCCTGAGCATTTATGAAGCAATTCCACTCACAAATGTTCCACTCGCAGTATCCACTCGCCAGGGTTCCAGTTTGTGCTGATACAGCACCGCAAGGGTTGCTTTTTACTTTTTTTTTTCATACTCCCATGAGAGATGTATTTCTGGCTGCTACTTTGGGGCTGTGCGAGGAGCAAAGCAATCCCCCCGGCCAGCAAATCGATTGTGTGGGGAATGTGTCTCTATGTCCCAAAACTTATCCAGAAGTTATGGATATAGCAGGTCAAAAACATTTTCCAGAAATTATGGATATAGTCATACCAGGTGCCAAATTTGTGCTTTTGAAAAAAATTCGGTTCACATATAGCTCACTTTGTTTAAGATCAAATGCTTCACTGAACTAAAACTAAAAAAGAAACACAGCTAGCCAAACAGCCCGAGATCACAACCCTACAATAACAACCCAGGACACACACACAATAGAAAAGCAAAGCTTCTGCAGCAGCAAGGAAACAGACTTCAGTCCCAAGCTTCCAGGGGGGTTAAAACAACAGTGAGTTAAACGTGCAACTTTGCATAATAGGAAAATATCTCAGTCTTATATTGCATGAGTCAAGAATTGCAGAATCAGAACACAAGAATTGTGTGCTGTAACTGAACCTGCTTTACAAACCCCGGGTGTGCCTGCGCCTGGAGACAAGGGTTTGCCAATGCCAGTTCAGGGAGAGGACCTGAGATTGGGAAGAATGCTTATGCACACATTCTAGAGCCCAGGAAAATCCCTGAGACAGAAAAATATAAAGCAGCATGTATTTAAACACTTTCCTGAACCAGGGCCAGTGTCTGTGGTAATGACTAAAGGACTTTAATGATCAAGCTATTTTAATTAATATTCGGATGGTTTTATTTGTGATGGAAAGAAAATATAAGCTTAGAAACATCCCCCAACATAAACTTTTTTTGCCTCACATAAATAATTGGGTTCTTGAAAAAATATTTCTTTCCTAACAATTTTTTATCAGAACAAAAAATAAAATAATACAAACAATGCCTCTGATAATCAAGCAAATTGAAAAAATAAATCAAATGCAACACAAAAATAATATTTTTTTCTAATTTTCTAACTGACTCTAGAATTGCTTGCACTTGGAAAAAACAATTCACTTGCACATTTTGACCACAATTTAGAACACTTATATATTCCCTCCTGCTGGGATACAAACTGTTCTTATTATTAAATACAATAGCTCTGTAAATATAATAACACATTTGTGGTATAATGAACATTTCCACATTCAGCCTTTTTTCCTGCTCTCAGTTGTAATGACTACTTACTCTGAATAAAACCTTGCTTGCTATACAGCTAGTTTGTATAGGATAAAACAATATCATATTTATCTAAAACACAGTCATAGCTTTATTCTGTCTCAACTAGAAAACTAGTCATATAATTGTTTTAAAACTGTTTATTTCAGTGTTGGAGACAACAAAAGATGACCTCCAGATTACAAAGCTCTGTCTCTGTAAGCGCTCATAAAATGATGTAATTCAGAAACATTTCTGCCTGGTCCTCAGGAGCGATGGTTGTGATCTAGATTTGAGTCACACCATGCTAAATCCAGAATTTCTCAACAGAAGATTGGGAAAGAATCACAGCCATAATGCTACCAAAGTAACAATGGCCTACGTAAAGGTAGGATTGGATTGACCAGGCATTGACCTGCCAAGACTGGACATAAATTCAAAGCCAATGACACTGAGTAGATTAAAGAGTGGGTCAACACTACTTCTGAAAGTTACAGTGAGCTGGATGTAATATTTGCAAATTCAGATTTCTTCCAATAGCCATTCCCCATTTGACGCACATGTATGTGTGCAGATGTTTATGTGCTACACAGCTGTAGAAGTAACGGCAGTGAATTTCCGTGATATTTTCCTATAAGAGACTGAGCCAGTTCAATGGGGTTGTGCCAATTAATACCAGCATGTGGGCTCACTCAAATATGTTCCAAATCAGAGTCCTACTTTTTATACAGACACTGCCTTTTTCCATCAAAGACAAGAGACACGACCAGAATACTTTTAGAAGGATGTGTTCCATGGGAAGTTTCAAAACTTTATTGGGAAACATTGTTTGCATAAGAAATGGCTCAAAATTGAGGAACTTTTCAAATAAAATGATGCAGACTTGAGGAGTTTTGGAGGACTTAAGACAGAGCAGAAACTTGTGTCGGAGCAAGATTTCAACAAGACTGCTGTGCACAGGGCTTGTAACAGGGCTCAGAGGCAGCTGAGCGGTTGAAGAAGGAAGTTTGTTTCTCTTGTTTTAACTGCTTGGTCACAGCAGCACTGCTGGGGTAGAGCATGTCCTATCTGCTGCTTGCGATGTGCCTCTCTTCCCAAACACGGTGCAAAACGCGTCAGTCGTTACTGGCAAAAATTATGAGTTTTTTCTTCTGCTGGAGAATTCTGTTGGCTCTTCTCCACACTGCTCTGCTTCCAACTCCCTTACACCTTCCCTCTCAGACCTCAGCTCTCTTAACCCTTCCTTCGACACCTAGAAGTGCTTCTGTTCCTTGTACTAATCCCCTCTCATTATAGCTCATTGCGAACAAGAAGTGGTGAGGAAAGAGGAATTGCAAACACACCTCTGAAGCTTTCAAAGATAAAAAATCCAGTTGAGGTCTGAAGTGGAAAATTTCAGCCAATTCTACTTGCCTTTTCGCTCAAGGCAACAGCTCAGCTGACCCAAAGCTTTTACGAAGCGTGAGAAGTGCACTGTTTGACGACAGCAATGCCTGCACACACAAATATAAACATATATTCACGACTGGTGTGTGTGGATTTTTTTTAAAAGCTGCTGCCTTTCTTTCCACCCTTCCTTTGCTGCTATCAGTGTTCCTAGCTGTGTTCCTAGACAAGCCCTGTTTTGGACCAGCCTCAGCTTCCCAGCACCCCAATAAAGAGATCCTGCCTTATGGCTATCCAGGGCTAGGGTAAGGAGTCGTGCCTCTCTCCAGACAGCCTGGATGTTAGGAAAGGAAGCTGGCACTAGCATTTAAAGACTGAGGCAGAGGTCCCTAACAAAGGGGACACTCCAGCCCGTACATGGTGACTACTGGAACATGTCCTGCATTACAGTTGCTGCCCAAGAATCCTAGCAAGGGATCTACCTATACTTCTACAGCCAAAAAAAGACCAAGAGCTGAACTACGAGGATCAAAGGCGTACAGCATCCATGTGAGCATGGTTATTCAGACAGACAGCAAAGCCACGCTGCTACTGGAGCACGAAGCAACTCCAAGGGACTTAACAGCTGTTGGTGCAACAGGTTGGGAGGTTCTGCCAGGCAGCCAGATGCTGTTGGGTAAATGTGTCCAGTACAGCTCAACATCTGGGACCCATAATTGTCACTGAAATGTAGGAAAGCACTATAATATAGTAGACAAAAGACTTTTGGGGCTGTATGTACCCTACCCTTCTTTTCAATTAACTGGGAAAAATTCTTTGAAAGGTGGGGTGCTAGAAAGGACAAGTCTTGTAACACAACCGAAGAGTAACTTAAGCATGTTATTTATATATTTACAAAAACATATGTCTCTTATTAGGGCTTTTTATTATAAGACCATTGTTTGAGAGCTGGGAAATATATGGTGAAATTAAACCACTCAATATTAATATTATTTATAGTATGATAGATATGTGGGAGGGGGGGAGTTTTCCTATAGGTGATAACTCTGTGTCTGAACCTACTCCCAGTTACATCCAGGCAAAACTCCCATTACCATTAATAGGAGGAAAATCTGACCTGGTGAGAGTCAGTTGGACTTCCTCTGAACTCAGAGGGCCTGAATAAAGTCCAAAGGATGACTTGGCTCATGGAAGCTCATTCAAACCCACTTTTCCTGAATATGATGATGAATCACTTGCTCTCCTAGGTCAGCTTCCAGGAAATTTGTATCCTCTCATGCTTATTTGTGCCTGGCTGAAACCAGAGATACCCTGTTGGTACATTAGGTGTAGAATTCGCTAGATTTCTTTTTTCCAGTTTCTGTTTTATTCATTACGGACACTAGTGTCTATAAATGCCAGTTCTTTTTCGCTGTTTTCTGGGAGAAGTCTGGTTTTTGAAAGCATCCTGCATTTGCTGCTCCTGTTGAATTTTCCTGCAATGAATGCTCAGCAGCTCTAAAGGTCTCTCAGGCTCAAGCTGAACAAAGTATACAGAAAACAACAACCTGATTCAAAAAAGCCCATAACCCCATCTAAAATCTTAATATTCTTTCCCGGTTCACCCAGTGCCTCAGCACATGCTGAAGTGCTTTGCTGGGAATTGGATGTGTCTAGTGCCAAGTACGTCTCACAGTGCCTCGGTGGTGGATGCTGAAGCTGAGCTCCCAGAAGGCGGAGCCCACGTCCCAGGGGGGGACACTGCACCACACCTCGTGTCCCAGCCTCGGCCCCTGCAGGGTCTTGCAAAGACCACTGGAACCATATGAACCCGGACAAACCTAAACAATGCCAAAACGCCCTCTTCTCTGATTTGCACTTTGAATAGTTCTCTGCAGCACTGCTAAGTAGATGAGCAGCATTATTAACAGCAACAGGAGAGAACTACGCTGTGCCAGCATTTCCAAAGGATTCTTACATGAGGGGCACAGCCTGCAACAGCTTACATCAGCAACTGACAGGCACAGATTTACTGTGGAGAGGGGAAGGGGCAGAAGGAAAGAGCCTATGCCCTGTTCAGGTGGAGCCAGCCAGAGCAAAGTTCACACCGTACAACAGAGCCGTCTGCCCAGCCCCTGTCAAAATGGGAAACCCTAGCTTGCAAGTGCCACTATGGGGAGTTCAGCAGCACAAGAACGGGGCAGCAAGTTGTCTGCCCTGCAACAATTTGATTTTGTGTTAACTTAAACAAACTAGGGGCATATGTATGAGTAATAAGCATAAGTAAATAAATGAACAAATAGAAGACTGTGTGAGGATAGAAAAAAATGTCAGTTTGTATTAATTCAAATTGCCTGGATCTTTATTATTTGAGAGCTGAAAGTAAAACAAGCATAACCCTAAGAATAATTTCAGAGGGTTAGACTTTAAACAGGAAACAGGTAAGTAGCACTGAATAAGTTATTTGCTATAAATATTTAGACAGTCAGCAGCTCACAAACCATGGGCAGGTAGAAATTCTTGCTGGCAGAAACATAAACTAAGACCTGTCAAGCTCAGAATTTCGTGTTATAGCTCCTGAACTGTTGGGGTTTTGTGAAGCTCCATGGGTTCTAAGTGGTATTCTGGGATAAAATACTGGTGTTTCATAAAGAGATGTCTTAAATGCTATGGTTAGACTAGAGACTACCGTAAAGGATGCATATTTCACCTGCACAGCCCTGGACACAGTAGAGACCTTCAATGAGTCCTCCTTTGTAACTGCAAATAGAGATGCAAATACTCAAATCAAAATGATAAATAAAAATGAAAAAACTAATCATAGTTTCCATTCATTATTTCAACATTTTTCTCAAACCAGCACATTGAAAATTTCTGTCTCATGTCTTATTTAAGCTAGCAACATGTCTTATGTGCCCATTCTTCTAGATTACATTTACATATTTGTGATTGCATTTCCAGGCTCTCCAAAATTGCTGTTCTGACTCATAAGTTTCAAGGAAAGCTTGAGTAGCAAGAAAAAGAATTTTAAAATAGTCCCTTTCAGAGACATTCAAACACCTTAGAACTGAAAAAAAAAAAAGAGCTGCAAGTTTTCCAAGTTGCACCTCTAGACCTTGATGCATTTCAGCCCCTCAGATGGTTTTCACACAATGTTTTTCAAGGTTTCAAATTATTAGAGTCTGACTTGAGAGCAACTCTAAAGCTTGGTGTGTAAAAGGCTCTATAAAGTAGGTTAGCCTATTTTTTTAATCCAAAATTGTTTTGGCCTCCATAACCTGTGCTTGGAAAACATTCTGGGCAAGATGGAGTTGGCTGACGCTATCGCCACATATTGTACAAGCAGGCACCACACAAGCCAGTCATGTATAACCAGGACTCCTAATCATCTTCAGCTTTCAAAACACTAACCTCTACTAAAAGAGTGAAAGGAGCTGCCCTACTTGTGTGCAGGGAACCTAACAAACACGCTTTGATACTTTCCAGTTTATGGACACCAAAAAAACACGTGGCTTTAAAAAAAAAAAAAAAAAAAAGCATTAAAACTTTACTCTCAATGTAGCCCTGATTTTGAGAACCTTATTGTTGAGGATGGAAGGTAGTACATGTACTTTTGCTTTGCTTTCTGTGAATGGAGAATGAGCACTCATGTCTGATTGAATGGGGGAATAGCACTCTTGCTATTCAGGAGTGATGTTTGCATCAGAACCTCATGATATTAAATTCCATAACAGGCTTAATTTTTGACCCATTCTCATTCATAGGAAACTCTGAGCATACACAGTAATCAAGCAGCTGGCCCTGGTGCTCACTTATGCCTTCCATTGACTGGGGATATGTTTGAAGACAACACAAAGAAATATTGCTTTTGTTCCTGTTTTCAAACACTTCCAAGGGATCTAGACACACAACAGTACCAGGCAGGCATGAAGATGAATGCATGAAGACATGAAGTATAATGAACCATATAACTGGGCAATGGCTTCAGGAAAAGTTTTGTTTGTATGAGCAGTAGCCATTATCTCACAGGTTCTTTTTAACAAATGACAAAAGCAAAGCAATGCAGTTGGTACAGCACTTTTTGTTTTGAAGTATCCCAGAATATCCCTCAAAATAAGCAGCCTTTAGACCGCTGACAGGCAACTCAGAGTATGACAGCCAGTTCTGACGAAAGGCAGAAAGGTTGCAGAAAACAGCTACTGCTTTAAGATCAGTCCATCAGAAACCACCTCTGTTGACCTAATTATTCTACCTGTGCTGAAACTGATGGAAGTCTCTGATAGACGTCAGAGTCACCAGAATAAAGCTAAACATAATTTTACCTCTGAAAATCACATCCACCGTGGCCACATTTCACAAAAAGGATTTTGCTCTTTATGCCAAGGCATCTGCACAGAGCTTAGGGAATCCAATACTGGGCAAGCTGAAACGCATTTATTTTATTTACATTAAATCTACTGCATAACATCTGGGCTTAATGCAGAAGTACATCACAGCAGACAAAAACATTGAAATCAGAAAACAGCCCCTAATCTACCCTAGCACCTTCCCTGCGCATAAATAAATTTGCCATTTACAAAAAGACCAGGTCAGAGAAATGAGTGTAAATGTCCTAGGCTGGGTTTGTCAAGCTGAAACTTTTCAAGCCTTTCAAAATTTGTGGCCAGAAGGCAACACCATGATCAGCCACAGTGCTTTCCTGCAAAACAGCAACCCTAGGATTTTACTCCACAATTTTTGTAGGAAATGTAATAACTTGTGGTAGAAATAGGGAGTTTAAGAGTTTGCAGTGAGTAATTGCACTGTTATAAAAATATTTATATTTGTCTTGACATGAAACTACAAAGCAAAGAATTTCTGCATTACAGATTGGAAAGAGCCTTAACACTCTCTCTTCTTTTTTCAACTTGCCACCTTTAGGATACTTGGTATTGACCCATTCAAAAAGTCAATCAACCAAGACACACCTGCTGTGCCAGATGATGTGCTAAGAGGCTTTTGAAACATGTATGAACTGTTTTCTACCTGCTCTATTTTAATGTTCATATTTAAAAGAAAAAAAAATCCAAAATGAGAAATAGTTTGCCATTTCACTTCTCATTTCAAGATTCTTGTCTCCATAAGAGAAATTAATTTTCCTGCACATTTTCTTTGGCAGAAAAGTAAAATATTTCTGATTCATATTCCACAGCTGTTAAACTGTGATTGCTAGTATTGTTTATTGTAGAATTACAGACTGCTTTTAATGCTTAATGTGATTCAGCAGTCTTGACCTAAGCATGCTCCTTTCTGTGAAATACATTAGCATTGAACTGATTTAGAGTAAAAAGATCTAGTGTTGTTCTTTTCTGAACTGATGGGCCTGGGGTTTTTTTGTTTGTTTCTTTTTGAAACAATAATTAATAGAAATAGCAATAATAAAAACAAATAAAAAAACCCAAACACAACCTCCACCTGAACAACTAAAAGTAATCAAAACAACTGAAATTTACACACAGAGTCATGACAGGAGGTTTACTCAGAGATAACCAGCTTCTCATTATTTCAAATAGATTTCAAGAGTGAATTGTGTAGAATTGGAATCTTTGGTGGTATGACCCAGACTTTCACTTACTTTTATTCCCTTATAAATTTCTACAGTTGATTAAAGTATATTTCAGGCTTCCCAAACATTTCCATTAAAGTTTCTTTGTGTTCATGAAATGCTCTTTATGAGAATGCCAAACCTCAAAGCATATCCTGAATCAGCTGGTTCAGGCAGCTTTTAACATTTCTTTGGGCCCAGGTCTATGAAGCCCCCAGCATTTATCTGCAGCTCACTCTAAGGCTTCATTAACCAGATGTTGTGGGCACCAAAAGATTGAACAGTCAAACCTATATTTCTAATACAGCAGTGGAATGGAAGGCACAGCTTAAACCTCAAATGGTGAAAACTTGTTTCAGGAAGTTACAGGGCTATTTTGGGCAAAAGGACAAGAAAATTCTGTAACACCAGCCCATTTTACAAAGTCCCATTAAATTATGAAAACTTTTTGGCTCCTGAGAACAAACCCTCAGAAAAGAATCTCAATTACCTTCAGATGCACATGAGTAACTCATTGGTTCCAATAAGTACCAAGCCCATGCATGTGCTTTTTGAGTATTTACAAATATACTACCAGGCTAAGAGGCCAGCAGATTTACATGCTGGATGCAGTTCTGCTTTTTGGTAGAAGGTGAAGAAGAGCACCTCCTACTCTGGAAACAGCAGCTATTTCATGAGCACAGGAACCACTTTTCTCAAGGTGCATTCTGGCTAACAGGAGGAAACCTCAGATCTGCAACACCCCTAGTTTTCTGTAAGACAATATGCATTCATTGCAACCTTTAAATCAATGGCAGAACAGCTTTGCTTTGCCTGAATGGTGAACGGAGATTGTTATTTCTAAATTACATGTTAAGAGAGCAAAATTGCTGTATGCTTTCCTAAGGTTTGAATGTATTTCTGAACTGAGATTGTAAAGACACTGGCAATGCCAGAAAAAAATTAAAGAGAAAAAATTCAAAAATATTTTGAATATTTTCTCATCCCAGCTCAAGAGAAATTAAGTTTGACTCTTTGTTGTTACTTAAATGTTTGAAAAATATTAATTAAATATTTAATATTGAATAAAGTATTGCAATAACTTAATAATGAAACTCCCACTGTTGTTTTACATTAAATCTGGTTAATTTTCCCCCAGATTTCTATGAAGGTCTGGTGGCATGATGCAGAGGGATTTTAAGTCTAAAGAAATCAGAAAAAAAAGGATTAGCAATTGCAATGGTAAAACTTTAAAGTAGGAAGAACTTATTTGTTCTGGATTCTAATGCTGTGTCAAGACTACTAAATAAATCAGATCCAGGGAATATTCCTGGCCTGGAGGCCAGTCTGACTGCATCTGCAGTATTTGGCCTTGGTCCTTTCTACCACCCCACCTTTGTAATTTGCACTGTGCAGTGGTGGCCCTAAGACACAGCTACTATTTTAGTGGGGTCTTTTTCATCCAGTATGCCTGAAATAATGTGCAGGCCCACAAAAATGGTACTTTGATCATGTGAGTCTGATGCATGTGTTTCATGAGGACAGAGAGATGTTGGAGGGTGCAGAATCTACTGAACCTCAAAGGTCTGTCCTGGCAAGAGGCATTTAAATTTGGTTCAGGCTTATCTGTATTCCCTATTGAAACTGATTTCTGCTCCCTGCTTTCCCAGTGCCAGGAGTAGGTATTGCTTTAGAGAGCACCATACAGCACAGGTCAAAACAAGCAGGGAACATACGTAAAGCTAGGCAGCACGGATGCTCAGCAGTCAGTGCACAAACACACACCCTGGACAAATTTTATTTAGCAACAGAAACAAAGCCCAAATATCTAAAGGAGCTTTACCCCACCCACAAGAACTGTGGGTTGTGATAAAGGTCAAAATTTATGGAAGCACACTTGGCTTTTTCAGTAATCTTGTTAGAACTACAGCCCAGCTCTAAGGAACACACAACCAGCCGTGTATGAAGGAGGCCACGTGCTCTGGGGTGAGGAGAAGGAAAGGGGCCACCAGCCAGGACACCTTCCTGGCATTGCCCTGCCCTGTTCCAACACAGCCTCTGCCACTTCTCCACCTGTAAAGGCAGGTGATGATCCTGTCTAAAGGGATTGGAGAAGAGGTTGGGACTGTTTCATGATGTAAAGAGTAACATGACAAAAAAGGAGCTGCTAGAAGTTTTTAACATTAAAATGGTATTTGTTATCAGTGATAAAACTAAAGTAGAAGGTAATTTGCTTTCTACAAGTGCTGTAATTAGGATTCTATTTGCTTTTGTGTTCACGTATGAAACAACATTTTATCTTTTGAAGAAGGGGCGAGAAGGTGCATTTTCCATTTTTATACGCATATATCTGTATCTATCTGGTAACATTCACACTTTGTTTCTTTTTTGAGCACCAGGTGAGCCAGTAGTGCCTCACCTAAAAAGGCATTCTTTGCTTTTTTGTTAGACTTCTTTAGTGTGAAAATACCTGCATAGCCACCAATTAGTATTCAAACGTTAGGAGAAAGGTTTGAAAGCTCAGGTAGGAAGAGAGACAAACAGAAGAACACGATCCAGGGCCATCCTCAGGGCTGATTCTGACAGTGTGACTTAAAGCATATCACACTGGTTAACAGTTTTGAAAGGTATTTAAACTCATAGCTCCAATCAAAAGCAGTAACTTCAAAATAAATTCTTAAAATAGGAAAAAGTTAGGACTTTCACTCAACTAAACTTAGATCTTAAATCCAGATATGAGTTCTAAAGTGTCTTGATTTTTTTTCCATAATAACTGAGGTTAGTATGAGTTATGCTACTGTAAACAAAGGAAGAATTTAACAAAAAAATTCTGTATGTTGTGGTTACATACACAGTTATTCCCTAAAATTAGGGGTAATTCTTCAAAATAAATAACACCTATAAAGTAATAGAAAGGCAGAAGCTTCTTAAAATAAGTCAGAGGTGAATTGTATGGAGTACTGTTAAAGCATAATGGTAGGAGTCCTTTGTTCCATTCATAATATATCTTTTCAGCATAAAAATGAAAAATGAAAGAAATATTATATTGAAAAAATGTGACACTCAAAGCGCATGTGATACGTTTCACTGTGGTCAGAAAATGGTCTGCAGATAAATTGGCTAAAAGTACATCTTTGTCTACTATTTTATCTTTTATTTTAGTCTGGAAATATCTTTTATTCCAATAATTTATAAATAAGTTTGTCCTGTCAGGTTTGTTCTGGTTTTTTTTTCCCCCAAGAAGTCTGAGGTGTGGTTCAGCAGATGTATACCCCTAAACTGAAGGGAGCTGAAAAGAGATACAATAATTTTCTCCTGAAAATGGATTAGGTAGCACCTTCTGCCTACTTTCCTTCTTGTCGGTCTCTCTGAAGTGGTTTGACCTTCACATTTTCTGGCGCTCCAAATGCTGGACTCCCTGAGCTCTTCCTTTGGAAGCACTAAAGTCTATGGAGGCACGCCTGCTGGGAACTTCCACCACAACGCAGTTAGGGGGATTCTGACACACCACTTCTGATCGTCCAGTGGGAGGAGAGAGGACCTGAAGTCTTATGGAATCAGAACAAGCTGCTGCAGGCACAGCTATTCCCTCCTTCTACCTCAATGATCTCTAATTTCTCAGAGAAACTTCCTACCACCCCAGGAGCTGGAACATGAGCCAGACTGGGGTCTTTGGGCAGTCTTGGTGCCATGTCTGGTAAGGGTTTCTGGGACCCTGAAGACTTGGGTTGCCCCTTGATGCACCTCTGGCATATCCTGCCAGCCTACAAGCAGGGAGAGGCAGACACACTCAGCAACTGATGGGATAGCCCTGCTTCAGCCTTTTTCCCATCCCACACTATCCCAGCTGATGATGGGCTGTTGAAGCAAGCCTCACACATCACCTTCTTTCCAGCTGCCTCCCTCCAGCAGGTTAATCCATAATGATCAGAGGCTTTCTTCAAAGAAATTGTTGCCAAAGCCCTTTCCACCATCCAAACAGCTCAACAGATAATGTCTGACTCATAACATATCCAACCCATTAATTTTGCTTTTAAATGGTGTGACCATCTCTAAGAGTACGCTAACTGCTCTGCCTCACAGTTCAATGGCAAGACAACTTAATAGGGGTGTATTTTCAAAATGTAGCTTTTGTATTTTATTTAAAAGAACAACACGAAGTCTTCTAGCTGTTCAAACTTCTTGTCTTTCATAGCTGTGTTCTCTAATCCTCCTGTTATGAATGACCAAACAGGAGAGCTAGACTTAAATTCTTTCTAACTCTTGTTGTTTTATATACCTTTAACTTCTCCCCTTTAAAACTGAAGTGACACTCTTTTCACTGTCCCTTTCCATATGGAAGATAATGCAGGTCTCAGAACATCTTGGCAGGATCGGGGTTATCCATGTACAAAGTTTGCCGAGAAATACCTAGCAGAACATATTCTGACAATACAGTGAGAAATTTTTGGAGCTTTGTTGAGCTGAACCAGAAAGAACCCCCAATCTCATTTCATTACTGTGTGTCACAGGACAGCTATTCTAAAACCTTTAACATCCTATTTTTTTCTGGGACAACATCCATATTCCATTAACTCCTATTTCTCATTTGCATCATCTGCACATTAAAATACACAGTACATCACAAAATATTTCTTTGTTGACAGGCAGCTTATTTATGGCATTATGATACTGACAGTGTGGCACATTTCACAGCACATCTTTTTAATACTTAGACATATGTAATATTTAAAACATCTATTTTGCTGTTATTGAATCTTCCCACTCCAGAAGATTGAAAATTACCAGAGAATTCATGTTTACAAATCTGACTTTGTACAACCACTTTTTAAACAACAGTGTTGGTTTCATTTATTTCTGCATAAATTTCTACCTGTTTCCCTGTGTAACTAAAATTCTAATCAAGAGAACCAAACTTCTAGTATGAGCATTCACTAACATTCTTTAGTAGCCAAAGCCATTATTTTAGATACTTTTAAAAGTGATATATTCCAGGGAACGGTGAAAAATTACATGCAGAAGAACATGCTGGGTTTTAATGTTCCTTTAATTTCAGAGTTTTACTGAGGTTTCTGGTTCTGTGTGTTACAAAATTTACAATAGTGATAATACTAAAATCTTTTAAAATTTGCTAGTTACATTCAGATGTTTACCAGTTTACAAAAAGTTTCCTCAGAGTGAAATGTAAGCTTTTGAGAAAGTACTTCAAAAGAATAAAACAAAATACATTGTGGCTGGCCATCATTATCCAGCTAACATAGAAAATGAATTCATTGTTTTGACAGGTCAGTGAGTAGAAAGTAACTGAATTTTTGGGGGAGATCAAGTACTTAATACAACACATGATTTGTATCAGCTTTAATTTGTAGGAAACATATAGTGAATCCAAAATAATTTCAAAGTAAATATATTAGAAAGCTTATGGATATTGTCAAAAGACTTTTTTTTTTAAAAAAGACTGCATAGCTACTCTTGCTTCCAAACAGCACATGTAATATTTTCCTACTTCAAGCACACAAAACGTTGAAAGCAAAAATGTTCTTTGTGGAATAAAGCACAATAAATTCTGTAAATACCTAGAGACTGTGCCACTTAGGGAAAATTTGAGTACAGAGGTTGCAGTTTTATTGTTAGTCTGCATAGAACTGTATTTTACTTAAGACAAAGTTCAACTGTGCACTGAGGGAGAAATAAACAAAAGCAGCCCATTTAATGTGCACTCTAACAGCTTCCATATAAGAGAAGAGGAAGGACTGAGGACTAAAGGAAAGAGCACTTTGCAAGGTGTGGCTCACTTGGGGAGTCTGCACTGTTCCTGGGGAGGGGGTGACACCTCTGTCAGATTTTGCTTCAAAGAGTCGACTAGGACTGGCCTTGCTAAGAGCCCTCAAATGTCCCCTCAGAAACCTTCCAGGTGGGGCATGTGCCTTCCATGACCTTTGTGTTTGCCTTCCCCACCCATGGAAGAGGCAGATGTGGTGGTGCCCCTATTTTCTCAGCTCAGAGTTAGGTGGAGGTGCCAGCCATGTCTCTGGGCTGAAATTAGCATTTTTACCTCCTCTTGGGCTTCAAGCTGTACTGGGTGGACTCAGAATTTAGGAGGACTGGTAGAACTGGGGCTGGTGCCCTGCTACGTAACTGGAAGAGAAATGCTGCCAAACAATAGCACCCATGCATGGAACTCCCCTGGAGAAGATTGCTACCAACCAGATTAGCCAACCTGTGCTGTAGAGGGAAATTCGAATCATCTTTCCAGGATCTAAGTTTTTAGAGGAAATGGGAAATTACCCTAACTGACATGCAGCAAAATTGAAGCTCTAACTTCAAAAAAAATACCAGTCAACCCAAGAAGCACCAAGCTTCTTGCTAACTGCAACAAGCTGGTGCACAAAGCATAAATGCAGCAATTTTAAATAGAAAACACTAACAAATTTGAGTTAGTACAGTTAGAATTACCACCAGCAATCAATATTGACATGTCACAGCTCTTTCCACATGACAGCATTGTGTATTTGGCTAAAACTGTAATTGTTATCATATGAGGAAACTCAAAGGGAGGATGAATGAGAATATGAAATCTTCAGAATGCTGTCAAGAGATGCCAAACAGATCAATGTCATAAGAAGGGATTGATTTAAACAACAAGATCAACACCCAGAACTATGAAGCACTATTATCTCATGTCCAAATAAAGAAATGGAAGATTTAGTAAAGCAAATAAATGGAGAAATCGACACTTACTGACCAAGTTAACATATACAAGAAAAGATAATTGATATGAGCAAAATTTGATGTTAAGATTCAAGTTACTAGTTAAAGAAATGCAGCACAGACCTCATTCTCAAACTAGGACACCTTCTCTTGTTGCTCATTTGGCTTTGCCATCCATGTCACTATTAAGATGAAGCGCAGGTGAATACAGCACAAGTATCATGTAATTTGACATTACACCAGGAGACTCACAGAAATAGTGAGTGTAATAATATACAGCTCACGTGCTTGAAAATTCGGTGTACATGCAAGTACAGACAAAGATTTTGGCCAGGGCTGCAAAAAAGAATCAAACATGCATTTGGAAAAGAAATGATCTGCTACAACCATCACACATTCACCCTAAAAGAAGAATCCTCACAGATCTCAACTCCAGCTTAAGTCTAAATTCATGAATCTTGAAATATTGAAGGGATCTCAAAATATGAAAGGAATTTTAGTGTCACAACAGGCAACAACTGCATTTTCCTCAGTAAACTGCATTTGTTCATCTAAAGTCTGTATTTTAAGAACTAAACTACAAATTTTCAGCTTGATTAGCATTTCCATGTGGATATATGGATCTGAAAGCCAGAAATGCATCAGAGCTAAAAACAGGTTCCTGTATACTTCTGAAAGCAAATAGACATCTAAGGGAACAAAACCATGGCAAATGTAAAGATGAATCTTAACTTGGCTTAACAAACAAAAGTTATTCAGAAGGGTAGGAGGAAATGTATAGGATATAGATTAAGAATGAATATAGAACATCTGCTAGGAGAGGGATATACAGAGGAGCAGGGCCAAATGCCATTGCTCAGCACAAGGAAAATTCATGGGGCTTCATAATACAAAGGACAGAGAGCAGCCAGAAACAGACTGGACTGGCAGGGGCCATGCTCATGCCTGTAGCACATCTAAAAAGAAATCTTCACCTGTGACCAGGCTCAGATGAGCTCTGACTGGACTGGACTCTAGTAACTCAAAACTGCTTGCTGGCACATTTGTTTCCAAATGAAAGGAGGAAGTAAAAGCCCTTTGATAGGGCAGTGGCTGTAATTGTGGTCCTTATGACTTTACTGACCAGTGCTGTGAACTCCTTCCTCTGTGTTAACTCATAGCCAGGAGTAAATTCAGATACCAACATCTCCAATCACCGAGAAATGCAGCTCTTTCCTTTGTCCAGCTCTTTATTTGTAGCTCTTGCCTGTGCTATTGCCATCTGGACCATCACACCCACAGCCAGGAGTAGGCGGTCGAAAAGCTCATCTCCTCTCCCTTCCTCAGAGGAAATGGGAAGGCCTACGAATGAGTAATAAGCCAAACAACTGTATCACTCATTAACCACACTGCTGGGCAGCAGTAGCCCCTCCCAGGGTACCAGATGACACTCGTGGAAATTGTCACTGGTTAATTTTCCAAGCAAAAATGATTAATGCAATCTGACCATCCTTGAAGCTGTTCTAGCAAGACTTGCATTATGCAGTATAGGAAGGATGAGGATCTTCATTTAAAGCCCCTTTGGAAAAGCAGCTCCAGTTCTGCTTCTTCAGAGGGTAACAGAAGGAGCAAACTCTCACTGCCTCATGGAAAAAGTTCCCAGGCTGTTCTTTATGCACTGGCCACTACTGCCCAGGGGTGTCCTAAGTTTGTAACTCTTGACCTCAGCTTCATTCTAACTTCACCATACTATGGTGGTGTGATCACATAAAACATATCCTGGAGTTCCCCTAGACAACACAAATGACAAACCTGCTCTAGTCTTCCCATTTGGAAGAGTGTGATTGCATCAGATGAAGCAATTTGATACTCTAACTAATTTCTGCCTGGAAAAATTATGCCTGGAGACTTTTGTTTGAGTGACTACTCCCTCATCTGCATGAAAATTCAAGACAATCAAAAGAAAATGAAGTTGTAAAACATGCTAATAGTTCAGCTCATCCCTAAGAAAGAAGCTTGCCAGTATGATTGCAAAAGAATAACCTGCCATAATTTGTCTTTCAAGGATCTACACCCTTGTTAGGGTCTGAAAAGTAAGACAACCAAGACAAAACTAAGGCATTTGTCCGTTTGAAAGGGTCCCCTCTCAATACAACAGAGAAAAAGTCTCTGTCTGAGGGTACCTCTCAGATTCCTGCCCATTGTCTTCACATGCTAACCTGGGATTATCACTTGTACACTTATACATTGAGGGACCAAGTAAATCCCCCTACTATCTTATTTTTACTGGAACTGACTTCCAAACAGAACAGGAAATCTCATTGTAAGCAAATTCCCATAACCAGTCCCCTTGCTGTTTAGTCTGCATTGGATTAAGCAGTGACTTGCTTGCTTCTTTGATTGGCAACTATAGTACTATAAAAACAAATGTACAGGGCAAATCTCACCAGAAAAGCCTCCCAATCTGCAGACCCTTTCAGCTTTATTTGGACTGAAACTTGATGATAGCTCCACTAGACAGGAAACACTCACCCCTCCTTTCTAATATGGCACTACCAGGAGGACACATTTTCTCACAGAGCAAGTAGTGGAGCTGAAAGCAGGGGAGAGAGCAGCAATACCAGAGACCTCCTCTAATACATGCCTCAAGCTTTTGTAAGACAGCAGAAGCTGACAACACTATTTATTTAACCTGTGTTTAATCCTTTGACTGAGAAAAAACATGGTTTACACCATGCTGGAAATTGGGCGAGATATGGGGAAAGCAAAGCAAAAGCATGCCAGGCATTTTAAGCCCATCACATGGTAGAAGCTGGAGGGAGCAGACACTTGAACAGCAAACCATTTTGTTTGTTCTCTCACTGGGCATAACACACTGCTTGCTAATGACACTTTGCAATTCCGTATCACCAGGAAGCTCCTCCAGGGGTTTAGGACTTTGCCTTTGGTGCTGTAAGGATTCACACATATGCAGAAGGGGTTGTACAGCACTCAACACTAACAGAAAACCTAAAGTAAACATACAAGTGACAGAAAAGAAGTTAAGTGCTTTATCCTGCTGTTCTGTAGCATATCTATCAAGTCATGACATTCATATGAAGTGACTAAATATTGAAAGATCAAAGAAATGAAATATTTATTTTTCAGGCCAAATAAGAGATGCCACATAGTTGAGATAGCATTAAACAACAGAGCCACCAGCAGGTGTGAAGCGCAAGTCCTGTCCTTCTTATACTTGCAGCATGTCATTTGACACTGCTCTCAAACTCAAACCTCACCAGTCATGCCAGCAAACTGCCCCAGTTGCTTAGAATCCTAGAATATCCTGAGTTGGAAGGGACTCACGAGGATCACTGAAGTCCCACTCCTGGCCCTGCACGGGATACCCCAGGAACCACACCATGTGCTTGAGAGCATTGCCTAAATGCTTCTTGAACTCTGGCAGGCTTGGGGCTGTGACCACTGCCCTGGGGAGCCCATTCCGGTGACTAACCACTCTCTGGTCCAAACATAACCTCTTGTACATATTTGACATTGGGCTATCTGTTGGAAAGTTGTGGATTCACCTCCTACTGCTACCAGTACAACCATGAATACAAAGAATACATCCAAGAACTGGAAACTGTACAGGCAGGTATATGTGTGTGTGTGCACAATTCATCCAAGTCTGCATGGCTACAGAAAAAAATTCTTCTGCTGTTTCTTCACCAAAATAAAAGATGGATCAGTAACAGGTTTGAAATTATGCAGCCACCTACCTGTGCACAACAACTTGAATCCAAAGAGTCCTAGCACTTTGAGAAAGGCAAATTGCAGCTCCATGCCTGAGTCATTTGCACTCCATCTGGGAACGTCAAATGCTGGTGCCCAGTTATACCCAACCAGGGTGAGGTCTCCTTCCTAAAAGCCTGACAGGAAGGACACAAATAAAACTTCTGTGAGATTCTCTAGCTTTTTTTAACTGAAGATGTGGAGGTGGCCACTTACTGTGAAGCAGCAGGAGGCTAAATCCAGGAAACACCAAGAAAGCCATGGGCTCTTCCTTCTTCCTCCAAACCCCAGCTACATTCTGACTCTTTATCTCAGTTTCCTTCTGCTGACTCTCCTACCTGCTCCATTTGTCATTTGCTTTATTGTTGATCTCCAAGGTCTCATTTGACAGGGTGGAATGCAAGAAGGAGTAAATGCCTCCATCCCATTCACCTGATTCATATTACTGTGGAGCACATTTCCACACCTGCCGTCAGATAATTCATCTGAAGGCAGTTAAAAAGACAGGAGAAGAAGTATCTTGCTGGCAAAAAAGTAGCAGTCTCATGTTGACCTGCACCTTCCTTTGGTGTAGGGTACGTACATTAGCCACTTGTAAACGTCAGCTCCTGTGCAAGATGGCCACAGGCTGATTTTGCAGATCAGCCACTGAACTTCTTCTCTGAAAAAGAAAGGAAAAAATTAGGTTTCTTAGTTAGTTTTCTGGGATGCCTGAAGAAAGCCTTTGCTGGAGCTGGCACCAGCTCCTCCCCACCAGCAGGGCTGCTCACAAGGCTTTCTCCCAGCCAGCTCTGAGGGTGGCTGGATCCCTCGTGGGATGACTTAACTCACTAAACCTGCAGAAGGCTACACCTGCCAAGGGTGTGAGGGGGAACCTTTCTGGCATTTTAGGAAGTTGAATTGCCTCAGCAGAGGCCAGTGATGCCAGAACTGCCACAAGAGAGGGCAGGGCTCGTGACTGTGGGGTGAGGGAGAAGGGCCTCCCCCTTCTTGGCAGCAGGGACGGGTGGCTTGGTCATCCAGAAGCACAGCCTGAGACTCCTGCCAACTGCCTGGATCACCAGGCTGGAGGCACAGAGCTGCAGTGCTCCCAGGCCCTCCCTGTTGAAGCTGGCACTGTGCCTGGCACCTCAGGGTGTTAGCTGGGACAGGGAAACAGAACTGCTGGCTGGACAGCAGGGCACAGGGACACTTGCCAGCTGAGGCAGAGCTCCAGGGACATCCCTCATGCAGCCAAGAGAGGCAGGTCTACACCCGGCAAAAGAGCATCAGCCTCATCTGGGGAAACCCTCACGATGCCCTAGACTAGATAACAACTCTTGCCTTCACCTTGGAGCACAGCAGCAAGGAGAGGTGTCCCCTCTCCGGCAGAGAAAGGACCTGATGCTGGATGTCCTGTCACTGTGGAGAGCTTAGACTGCGGTCAAACCACTATTTCCAGCAGCTGCACTACTTTTTGGGGTTGTGGGATTTTTGGGGGGGCCTTTATGGGGTCAACGGACAACTGGAGCTTCTCAAAGGACATTTGTCAGAGCTCTCATTGGTGGATGCCATCAGGGGTTAAACATGAGCTGAATATCTACTTACTAAGCTCAGGAAGGGAAGAGGAAAATAAAAAAGAAGAAAGAAAAAACAGAGGCAGTCCCAGGCATGCCCAGGAGCAGACCTTTGGGCACCTCAGGAATTTTACTGGCAGGGACATAGGCACTTGCAGACTTCAGACGCCTCTAGGGTTAGGCAGTAGCTGAACAGGGGTTTTGAGGATCTAAATATTGGCCACAAATGCCCACGAGGCAGTTAGGCAGAGCTTACATGCCTAAACCTTTTCTGTGGCTCTAGCCCTAAACTAATATTATGGAAAATACCAGCAATTATTAGGGACTTCTTATCAGATTGGATACATATTTCCTTTGCATAACTTTGCCATGGCCTCATTTATGTGGTGCTTAGAGAGGATGAATACCTGTTCTGCATGAGTAATTATGCCAAAGGCTCGTGTGAGGGAGGTAGTTTATGACCGCTGAGTAAGGCCAGCTATGTTTACCTACACAGCTTCAGCACTCCAGCTAAAAATTGGTCTTACCACTAAATCTCCCTTGTTGCTTCGTTTGCCTGATTGCAAACAGATCCCAGAATATGCAGTTGCACTGAGATGATTGATGCCAAGATGCTGCAGTGAAAAGGAAGTATTCTTTTTAGTGTTATCACGTCCATGAGCATAAGCAAAGCCATGTCACGTGACAAAATGTAAATAGAGCATTTCTTAGAAAAGCCATTTATTTGCCTCCATGATTTATTATTCAATGACATGTAGGCTATTTTTTCTTTGTTACTGGCACTCATGTTCATAATAACAAGGTACTTGACTTGAAGGTATTTGGCCAACCTTTCCAAAGTGCTATGTAAGCAGTAATCAGAGAGAGCAAGGTTCGTGAGTCAACAAATTGCTCTCCCATGCTGATCAAACAGTCTTGGCATCTCTATAAAAAAAATACAAAAGCAGATTTTGGGCTGGCTTACCCAGTTTTCTCTCTAAAATTATTTATTGTATTTGCATTTGGCAGAGTTCAGGCTTAAAATAACCAAAAGTGACAGTTGTTTTAATAATAAAATTTTACATGTGATTTTCATTTACGTTTAGAAGGATAAATGAGACAGCAAGTTAGCCTCCAAAGTTTTTGTTGCCATAAATTGGGTTTCATTTGCTCAACCTAAAGGCAAATGATTCTCTCATTTTGCACCATACCTCCACAGCCTGCAGGAGAAAGCAGTCTAATACTTGTATCAAAACTAGTCAGATCTCGGATCAGTAGAGCTGAGGTTTATTGGGAAAAGCTTTTATTCCAACCTACACAAGGTTATCACTACTAAAGCAAGTAACAATCAGATACACTGCACAAGCTGCAGGCTTTGCCAGGAGGAGGAACTCAGATCTAAGTGGGATTTGTACTCGATTTCCATCATATGTGCTCAAAAACCGCGGTCCTGAATCCAAAATACATATTCCCATTCTCAATTTTGCTACTTCACTGTGTAAATGAATGCCTTGAAATGAAATGTCTTTAGTTGTGAATCAGCTCACTGCTTCTGTGTGCAAAGTGAGTAGAGCTGCATGAATAATTGCATTTATTTTCACTGTGACTGCTGAATTCAAAATATTTTGGAAGCTTGCATTAAACAGATGCAACTTCCCCCTCTCCCTCCGCTCCTAATTTTTTTTCCATGAAGTGAAAAGAGGACAGCCTCATGTGCACTGAAAAACTCTGTCTGACCCCCAAAATGAAACACTTTGTTTTTGGACACATGTAGTAAGAGCAAAGGAAATTAAAAGGCTAGATTTCATAAAGGAAGAAACGGTGTTCTGCCCCTTCTTATTCAGTAGCCAGTATGCAAGAGACAAATATTTTGGTTTCCTGAGGTCTTTGAAGCTGCCATGTCCCTTTCCTGGAGATGCCCCTCACCATCCCTCAGCTTAAGGGGGGACCACTGGGCTGTGGCTTTCCATGCAGCCAGCGTGCTGTGCAGCTTTTCTCCATGCTGCCTGTTTTGTGGTGCCCCAGACATGGAAGCAACTCACAGGAAAATAAGGTGAGGTGTCATCGCCTGAACCAGTTGCCTCCACAGCAGCAGGTTATCCTGCTGCAGACAAGATGCTCCCCCAAGGTACAGCTCTGCAGGTGGAAGCTCTTCCAAGCACCCTCCTTTTGGTTCTGTTTTGGTTTGTCTGTGTAGTAAGCTGTTCCCTGAACCCAGAGGCTCCTTTATTCTCCATGAGGGAGCCCTTCCCATCAGGCTACACAGCCATGCTGCTTTTTAACCAAAGGGTTACTTCAGCATTTGGTTTCTACCAAAGTGCTGTTAAAATAGTTTCACTTATTGCAGAACCACAAACATCTGTTAATTATGGGTCTGGGGTTTATTTATTTATTTATTTTAATAGCTAGGTCTTATTGACCTTCACTTAAGCACTTTTGAATATTTTACCCCATATAAAGACTGCTGTGTTGAAAAGTGCTAACAATTACCATCATGGGAGTCTTGGATTCAAAGACAGTTTGCAGACCTCATTAAGCCAAGGAGCTTGCCAAGTCCAGTCTTTTCAGTTCAATGGAAGCAACACTTAAGTCCCTTCATGTAGCAAAGCAGCTGCAAGCAATGGAGGCTGCCTGGCACGGGCAGAGAGAGCTAAGCTCACCCAGGGAGGCTCATCGGTCTTGGTACCAGAAGACAGGGACTCACGCTGGAAACAAAGTGAGCTGTGAGAAGAACCCTAAAAAGCAGCAGGATGGCAGGGCTTTTTTTGATCTCAGTTTTGAGATCAGTGAAGCAGAGTCAAGACCTCTGAGCTAGACAAAAGGCCCCTGGTTGTTTCGTGTCCGGGGTTTATTAAGACTGTGTAGTCTCTGTCAAGAAGCGTAGTTACACTGATAAATCTTGACCAATGCAGAGCAAGACTTTCCAAGGTTTTGGAAACCTAGCTGGCAAGGTTTTCCAAGCCAGCTAGTGATGGATTAGCCTGCTAGGAGGTCTGCCATTGAGAATTCTTGTCTTGTGTTCAGGAGAAAAGCAGATATTTGAGAAGTTTCGAAGAAGTAAGATGAGCAAAATCAACTTTTCAAAGAGAGGTAAGATGCTTTAGGCATTCAACAGATCGAAAAGCCAGACTCCATATTTGCATACTAAACATGGAGGTAGGAGAATGCCTTGGGTTAGACAACAGTGTTTCTATGCTTTTCAGCTCTGTGTGTGAAGGGTTGACTACTGGCACTCAACTACATCAGTCTGAGTGAGACAGATCAATCTTATATTGTCACAGGAATATGCACAGGGCAAGAGCAGTTTAGAAGCTTTCAGTCTAAAAGAAGGGAGAAGCATAGTGGTACTGGTATTCCACCAGGGAACTCAAAAATAAGAAGGAAATGCACAGGTCCACGAAAGAATTGATGCTTCTGAATCCAGCCCTATTTAGGCACCTTTTATCCATGAGGAAAAAGAAAAGCTGTGCAAACACGACAGGTATCCTGATTCCCAGGCTAGTGCTGTGCACAAAGTCCATCCTTCATTCACTGTGTCATTCTCAGCTCAGGATGTTTTCAAATGAGTATTTTCAAAGGACAAGTCATCTTTCCCCTCTATTTGAGGTGAAGTTACGAAGATGAACCCTCATATTAGCTCAGCACAATTCATCAAAATTTGTTTGCCCCAGATCAATCTATTTATATTAAGGATTCTCCCTATATTTGTGTTTAACCATACATCCTTGCAAGGGCTAATCCAGCATAAAAACCAGAAGCTGCACAAACACAATTCCCAAGTGCGATGTAAGTGAATACCTCACTGTGGCATGGCCACAAGTGTTATAGAAATAACACTATTAACACTATTAACACTATTAACAAGTGTTATAGACATAAGAAAATAATACAAGATTTGCTTTGGAACAGAAATGAATGATCAAATCCCTTAGTGAACATTTCTGAGACATTGTTTTTGCATTTAATTTACAGCTTCCTAGTGTTTATCTCTTCAGGTGGGATTTTACAAATTAACCATAGGTAGAACACACCCCACTTCATAATTCCCTTATCTTACTTAAATAGGAGACAGATAGCAACTTCTATACATTCTCACACCTTGCTAATAGAAAACAGTGATATATTGAAAATTTCCTTATCGCCTCCAGCTCCCACACAGGTGTTCTTGGTGATAAACTACTGAATGATATAAACAGTGATTTCAGGTAAAAAGTAGTCAAAAGGAAAGGGAAAAAAACCCCAAAATGCAAATTAAGCCACATTTCCTGAGTAGGATTTGGAACTGAAAATATTCAAATATAAGAGTGAATTTTTTCAGTGAGGCACATAACCCCTTGGACTTCCCTTTAGTAATGCATGCTCTCACCTCTCACAACCCGTAGGCAACTTCTCTTCCATTTTGAGATGATCTTGATGGGCAATTCGGAGATATGATAAGGAACTGTATGATATTCCCTTTGGTTTTATCCAGTGCAGGTTTGTCTGCATTGGGTGCTATCACAAAACAGCTATTTTACAGCTGTTCCTGAACAGCAGTGGTAGGAGAGTAATTCTGGAAGAAGAATTACTGAGCAAGCTCTCTCCATTTTAGTTCTCATGGGATTGTTTCTTCAGATGTAGTAGAGATCATTTAAATGTATTTAAACCAGCTAAATTTTGTTGCTGCTATTGTGCAATGAGTGTATTGAATACCTCAGGTTCACAGAAAATTGTTAGTGTTCTACATTGCCTTTGATTATTTTCATTTTTGTATTCCAAAGAAAATCTGTATTTTCTAGCCATTACTTATTCCTTCCAAACAGACCACTAGAGGCCCAAAAAAAGAAAATGCACACCTGTTGTTGTAGAAGTGCATGGCCAAGTCTTTGCTCCTGTGAAGGCCACAGCTTTCTGGACAGTGTCATTAGGGACAAAACTGGAAACCTCAGCATGTGATGATGCTTTTGAAAATCCACCCTCTCCCAATTTTCCACCACCTGCATCAGTCTGTGAGGGAGCATGCCACTTCCCTCTGAAAAGCATCCTTATCATATCTACTTAGCAAATACCGTTTTCTCAAACCCTCAACACAGATGGGAGCAGGAATTAAGACCAAAAGTGCCACTGGCAGAACAGCTGTTCCAAGGGCAATTGTACAGAGTATCAAATATATGTTGACTGTTCCTAAGCATTCTTGATAAGCATCGGATACACTTAACACTTCTCAAGAAATATTTTCATAGGAACAGGACCCCACAGGTATAATTTAACATGCTTTAAACAAAATAAAATAAAGCTCTTGAAGAATCTTCACATTCTTGAGATCTGTTGCATTATTTTTATCTGGAGTAGCCACAAGCAATCACGTAAGTATTTTTTATTCTTGCTGCAGTTCTTGTAACATGAGTGTTGACTGTGGATTTTGCCTCACACTCCAGCACCACTAGTACTGTCTCACGTCATGTCTTCCTTACTGTGCTCAGTCAGGGTCCAGTTGGATGCCACCATCTGTCAGAGTCCACAAGGAGGCATGGGGTCTGAGAGTGGATTCTCATGAGAAAGACAGTAATGTGAACAGGAAATGTCCCATCAGGAATCCTTTCTTGGGACAGGCTCCTGTGGAAAAGAACAAACCCTTATTGTCACTATTGCAGCTTTAGCTTTATATTCTTGTGCTCATCCTTTGATTCATTCTCTCTCCCCCCACTCTATTCCCATCCGATGGGTGGGAAACAGGATATTTTGTGAAATTCTTTCCTTCCTGTGTGGGTCTACATGACATCTTTAATTAGCAACTCTCTGCAATGGAAGTGAACAATTAAAAAGCACAACTATCCTGCTGATGAGATCATAATACGGTTGCTTTTTGAACAGGTATTTAAGGCATCACTTTCTGTCATTTACGAAGATCATTGATGTTATTATTTAAAAATATCACACACAAAAAAAGTCTTAAAACATTTCCCTACAGAATGAGTGGTCAGGAAGAGCTTTACAAACATCGACCGTCTTTGTGTCCCCCTGAAGATATTTTTGTGATGCAAAAGAGTGATGGGAAGGAGACCTCTGCCTTCTTCCATGAACAGAACTCCAGCCAGCTGGCACCTGCCATTTCACCTGGAATGAGTAGGAATACTTGTTTCTTCAATAACCTTAACTCAGGAGCTGATCAGAGTGATGTGTCCTTCTGCAGAAAACCAGTGGTTGAAAACATTTTTCTCAGGATGGGATTTGAAACTACGGAGGCACAGAGAGCAGCAATGCTTTGGAAGAAGACCAAAGCAGAGACAAGCCTGGCACGCTCAGAGGACCTGGAACTGATCCTTCCTTGCCTTGCTCTGTAGACTGGTAGGTTTAAATGCTATTAAGCCTCATCTGGCAGGACTGCCCTTAAATGCCAGCAGTCCAAGTGATAGTCCTCAACTTCTGGATGTCCTGTAGGTTTGGCCTATCCCTCTCTCTCAGATCCACCATGATGAAATTTTCTTTTTCCCACTGCTGCGACTGTACAGCTCCAGGGGACATTAAGATGCTTTCTGATTTTCTTTCTTTTTTTTCTTTGCTTCTTTTTATTAGTTTGAATCTCTGATGTTTTACCTGGCACCTGAGAAAACTTATTTACACCACTACAGAGCAGCATACCCTCATTTTGTGAAAACAAACAGTAACCACACAAGAAGATAGATCAGGGAAAAACCAGGATCTCTGAGCCAGAATGGCATTCCAAATTTGTGTCTGTGAACTACGAGAACTGCAGAACGAAGTACAGGGTTGTGCTTTTGCTAAAATATCTGTCATTTCCCAAACGTGTCTGAAGGTCGGTGTGCAAACCCATGTGGGATCTCACCAGGTTGGATGTCACATCTGAGAAGACACAGACAGGAATAAGAATTTTTTTTCACGCTGAGTTTGTGAGCCAAATATCCCAACTGCTATCTCGCTTGTCACAGCAACAGGTCTGTCCACAGCTGCTTCAGAATACAAAGCAACTGCAGGCACTGCCTCTTCATTTTCACACAGATCTAATCACGAAACAAGAATGTGCTTGGTCATATTCGTGCTGGGACTGCATGTCCTCAGCAGAGTTTGCACACCCCGATAAATTGGCTTGCAGCTGAAAACAGAAACTGCTACTGCTAATGACTGAACATATAATTCTGAGCAAAGATTACCAGTGTGTGAATATTGCTAATGGCATTGTCTTTATCACATCTTGTAAAGTGTTATCAATCAAACTACAGGTGTTAAGCAGGTAAAAGCTGTAGTTTGAAGCAACAGATAAGAACTTTTCCCTTGGATCTTAAGCACTGTTTCCTACTAGTCCTTTCCTGAGAGAAAGTGTCAGGATATCAAAGGGGAAAAGAAAGATATATTTTTAGGCCTTGGGGCAAAAGAGGGAGGGGATTTTGTAGACAGTTTTAGGAGAAGCATTATCAGCCTCTCAGAATGACTTCAAATAGCAATCTCTTCTCCAATCATAACCAGATGTTTATTATATTTACCAAAGAATTTGCCTTTATTTTTTCTTAAATAAAAATTTACTAATAATATTAAAGCTATGTCTTGTGAACTTGTGAGGTATATGTGGATAGAGAGGCAAGCATATTTGAGCCATGTAGCTTACCATATACCATAGGCAGCCAAAATAAATGGGTGGCAACATTACGCTGGGGCTTGTTTGATGTACTGGGATCTAGTGCACATCACTTGGTTTGCTCTCAGCAAGTGTTATGCATATTTAATACACAGAAGGTAAAGAAATCAATTTCAAGGCTATAACCAAAAGCCACTATAAAATTCCACTATTACTGCCACGCTGTAAATGACATTTTATTGATTCCTCTGGCCTCTTTTACACGTGAGGTGATTTGGTGGGTTGGGGCCTCAGCCTTTTACCTGCATTCAGACCCTGCCCGAGGAATCTGCTGGCCTTACTGAGTCTCCATTTGGGTACAGAAATAGCTGCATTTATAGCAAAGAAAAAGAAGATACTTATGCCTAGTTCTAGTTTGAATCACAGGTTTGTATTTTTGGCAGCTGAAAATCTGTAATTCAGAGCAACAAATTTTATTTTTCTGAAACAAACAATTTTTTCTTAAACAACTTCATACTTTCTTCCTGGTCCAAAAAAGAGAGGGAATGACCAAAAGGAAAGATATATGTAAGAATGACGTCCTAAACAGCTTAAAACCAGGGGGAAAAGTAAAAGCCCTTTTCACTGTGCAGTTGGTCAGAGGCTTCAACTAATTTTTAAGGCAGGCAAACCCTTTGATAGTCATTTTACAGTCTGGGAAGAGAGGTGGGGATGTACCCAGGGACCTTATTTGGGGCGGGCACCGGAAAGCAGAGGCCAGAAACTTGGCCCCACATTTCCAGTTTTGAGTTCCAGCTGCCCAACCTGAACTCTAAACCATGGGAACTGCAAGCCAAAATCAATCATGAAAAGAGAAAAGAAAAAAAAAGCTCTCCTAGGAAAAAGATCTGCAAAATTCTATGCATATGACCTGATATCTGATAGCTGAGCTATCTACCTTCTAACACAAACCACTGCAGATGAAACAGCCACTCTCCTCACACGCAGGTACGTTTCTAAATTAGCTGATTTTGTCTGGATTTCAGACAGAACTTCAGTGTACTATAGGTTCAGTTAAAACATTTTAAATAAGTATCTCATATTGCAGTGGTCATCTCCTATGGCCACTCAGTTTTCACACAGAGTGTTAACAGCATTTTTTAATCTAATGGTCTAAATCTATTAAGAAACACAATGCCCCTGGAAAGGTGAGATTTTTTTTGAGCCTAAACTGACAGTACGTCAAAATTCAGCTGCTGACTCTGAGCCCTTTGTATGCTGGAGACAATAGCCCTGGACTTGTGAACCCAAGGTGTGTCTGTGCCATGGTGTGGTCCACATGTGGAGGAGCTATCTTTCCAGATGCCCAGCTACAGCACTAAGAAATACATGCCAGTTAATTTACCCCATTTATTACCCAAATCTAACAGTAGCTGATCAGCCTCTGAACTGAAGAACTCAATCTCAGTTACCAAGATTGACTGATTGGAGTAATTGAAGCAATCTTATTTAACATTTGCCTTAAATGATCTGGCAATATGATTCAGATAAGATTTCAAACAGTCTCTGTGCTTTTGATCTCAAATTAGCTTCAGGATTAACTCAAGCTTGGTTGAGACACAGCAAAAAAAATCTCTCAAGCGAATCTTACACCATAACCATGCTCAAGCCCTCTTTCCAATTCCACCAGGTTAATTAAAATCTCATCTCAATCCAGTTGTGCTAGTGAAGGTCTGAACTGTAATGATGACAGTGCTGGGCAGCTGAGGGGGGAAGTAAAACAGCACTTACAGGAACTCCTTTGGCTGAAGAACGGCTGCAGGAGGGAGAGTCCTTGCTACCTCTTTCTTTTAAATGCTCTGATTTCTTGTCTCTCTGGTACACAAAGAAAAGTGTCTGCGAGCAATAAGATCAAGAGACAACATGTCCTTCCAGCACAAGTGACATTAAATTAATTTATACAAGACAGCAGTCAAAACCCATTTCTACCAGGGAAAGCTCAAAGTGAGCCTGAGCCTTTAAGGAGCTTTCCCCCTGCCTTCTGTTCACTTCACAGGACTGCTTCAGACAGAAATGCTTCTAACATTTTGAAGGCACACTACACAAGGGGTATGATTTCTTTTAACATAAAAAGACCTATTTTGTTATAAGTATTTGCTTTTAACAGCTCTATTCCTTTGTGCATTCCTTTCCCAGGTATAGTAGAGGTGCTTCAGGGCAACTCTAAAGACAATTTTCAACAGTGGCTTAGGAGCCTAACTACAGGTTTGCTAAACAACATAACCAAGCCGACAGACAGATGCCGGTTAGAATCAAGTTACTTCTGTAACTAAACTCATATAATAAACTCTCCCAGGCAGCTTATTTACAATTTGAGAGGAAAATATACCTTTGAAAATTGTTTTCTAAAGGTATTCTGGCTCACATTTCTCTGTTCGTGATTAGGCTTTGTGGTATTAATTCTCATGTTTTTTTAAGTTAGGGAGGTATCTAGGCTCAGGTTTCTAGAAGTAAAAAGGTGTGAATAACTGCAGACGTTTGCACTCGTACCTCAGGCTTGCTGAAATCCGTAACTATGACTTGCAGCTCTTTATTTATCACTTACCCTTTGCTGCTGTTGATAGGGGCAATAAACACTTGGAAAAAGCTGCTCCTAAATAGCAAGATTACTTCAGAAGGTGAGTTTGAGGTTCTTAATTCCCTTAGAAATGCTCCACATTTTTTACCTCAGGTCTACAGAAGTGTTTGTGTATCACCTAAAACCACAAAGCCTGATTTTGATTAGGCTGCGGGTACCACTGCTAGGTTATTGTTTTAAGATAGCATCATGGAAAAACTTCAGTTATAACTTAATTAATTCAAACACTATCGTTACTTTTGAGTGGAAGCATTTTATCCAAGCAAAGGATCACCCCTGAATGACTGTATTTGTACTGCAGAACCACCAGGGCTCTAGGGTTCAGCTAAGGTCTGCATTCAAAGTTATTGCATTAACACTTATGTTATACTGCTGCCTACAGGTCCATATTTAAAATTAGGGTGTTATGCTAACTTATGTTTAAACAAGGCTCCTGTTCCAAAGCTTAGGAAACAAGTAAGATAAGAAAGGTATGGGAGAAGTTGAACCCATTTTAACTTTCCATGGTCATGTTTGTGTATGCAATTGAATGCATTTCTTCCACTGCCCTGAAGCCACCACGGAGGAGCTGGTTTCATAGTATGGGAATGCAATTCAAAAGGAAGACAGGCATTGTGGCAGTGCCTGTGTTGGAGGTGCTGCGGAGGAAAGCACAGTGATACCTGGAACAGCAGCCCTCCACATGACAGACAGGTAGGTATCTGATCATCTCTCCTGTGGTGGTTGTTGCAAACTGTGATTTCCACTTGTGGAAACTGCACATTTTTTAAAGCAAATGTATATGTATTTTGAGGCTGGATGCAGAAAATAAGGACTGTATTTTCCTAATTTGTATTTTAAAGGTCCCTTACAGGTAGCCTATAAATCTCAAGAGTTTGTCATATTGCACCTCACTACTATACTGGAAAGAAAATGACACGTGCCACATGTTTCACCAAAACAGAAACATCATTCCTGCAGAGGCTGGAGTGAGGAGGGGTAGTTTGCCTTTCCAGTTCATGTGCATAGTTCTTCTTTGGGTAACTAACTTAAATCGTTACACACATATTTTGAATTTCAAAATATTTTCTGAACACAGGAAGAAAAAATTTCAACCTAGAGCCTGTAGGGGAGCCAGACGCTTCTGCAATCACTTCCTCTTCTCCCTACACAACTGATTGATCTTGGCAACTCAGGATGCTGGCGGTTTCAGCTAAAACTTACAGCAGCTGAAATTATTTTCTTCCATGTTCTGTAAACTACGCTATTTTTGCAAAAGGAGACTCCTTTATTTGAACAATTAGCAAACTGACATTTCCTAAGATCATGTAAATTAATAGAAATGTTAGCATTTAGCACTCAAAATCCTCTGCACCCTGGAGGCTGGATAAGGTACTAGTCATCTCTAATTAAAGTTGTCTGATGCCAGGCAGCCCCCGGTGACTGCCACAGTACTGTTTCCTATGTAATTGTTGGTCAATTTGTTGCAATATATCATCAGTATTACTGAATTATTAGTTATAATTACAGCTTCAGAGCCAATAGCAGTGTCACAGCAAGGGTAAGTAAACACTAGAAAATTATGAGGGATGGAAATACCTTTCTAACAGCTACATCATATTAGCAGCACAGAGACCACCCACTGTAACAGCTAGGCACAATGATAAATTCCTGCTTGGAGACGGTGGAATTGGATGTCTTTGCCTTAATGTTCTGCATTCATCTCAGTGACATCCCCTATAAGCTCCTCTTTGATTCCTGCCCACCAGCTGTGGAGCACGCATGTGAGGTAGTTTAGACTGGCTAAAACCCATACAAATCTGCCAGACTAAATTTTACAGCTACCAATGTCAAACCATTTGCACAGACCATCCCCAAGGATGCATCTCTGAAAGCTCTGCAGGTCATTTTCCTATGCCACTTCGGTTACCCCAAGTCCCATTTTTGCAAATTGTCTGGGGGGTCAGGAGCCCACAGCCTGTCAGACAGGTACTAGTGCTCCTTTCTCCAAAGGCCAACTCTCCAAGCACTATTTACTTTTGATTCCTGATATGGTTGGTGGGTTATGACCCCGTGTAGAATTTGCCCCTTGTGTATTTCTGAGAATGGCAACACAAGGTCCTCTATGGAAGAAGTGTGACAGCAGTGTCTACTGCTTTTCAAAGAAGAACATAGTATTTGCTATTACTATTTTGACTAACACAAGAGACGCTTTCTGAAACTACTCACAATTTCAAAGGACGCATTAATTTTGGGAGAAAATGAAAAAAAAAAAAAAGGAGTATTTTTCTGTGGGTCAAGTCCAGGACTTCCAGGAAATCCAAAGAAAAAATATTTCTGATAAGACATTTCAAGTTTTACTCTAAGTTCAAGGTGTGTTGGGAAATGGACTGAGAGTTCAGTGTGTGGAAACGTGACCCGTAAAGTTCAGCATATACTACAAGAACCAAAATCTAATTAGGGGAGTTGGTCAGGCTTTTAACTTACCTACCTAATCTCCAACCACAGCCTCAAAGGTTGAAAATGTGACTCCATCTTCTAAACCAAGAAACAGGTCATTAAAATTCAGGCTGTACAACTAACATTGCGCTCATTTAACAAAACAAGAGTTCAAAACATAAGAAGTCTAATTCCACATCAGAGACATTTCTGGAAACCGCAGACTTAACGAACTATCTTCCCTCCATTGGTTTCAAATGAAACAGCCACAGAGGCTTTCTTTGGCACAGCCTAACCCTGTCCAACCAGGTGTGGGTTTCAATTACGTTACCCTTGTGCAGGAATTTGAAGGCAAACATTTGTAAACTCTTTTTGGTTTGTTTGTTTGTGTTTAAAAGATGTGCCCACAGTGGCTGCCCTGCTGAAACCAGCCAGGATGGCTGGAACAGCAACCCAGAGCCAGACAGCCAAGTCACAGCCCTGGCTGTGTGTGAGCTTGTGGTCTGCTCTCACAGCCCTTAGCCTGACTCAGTGGAAAAAAAGAAGTCTGTGGAAGCTCAAGCTACAGTGAGATGACAGGTGACATCTGGGGAAAAAAAAACCTACAGCTGTAGCCCTACACCCATCTCTGGAAACCTGGCACAAGTCATTTGTGGCAGAGAAGGTGTCGAGCAGAGCTGGCTGGGTGATAGTGGAGTAAGTCCATTCCAAAACTGTGCAGGTTTTCCAAGTTTTTCGTATGGTTTTGAAATGCACACGAAAACTTTTAAAATTGAAGGGTGTGGAATTGTGTTGAAACATCTATTTCTGAGTTAGAGAGAGATCGAGTTTTCAGATCAGACATAACAAGACACTTCAACCTGGGATACAGAAATCTCCCCATTCATCAACACCAGCACCTCTGCAAAATGTTTTCATATCCAAGAATCAGCATATTTTCGTTAAATATATTTCATCAAACGTGTTCTGACGAATTCCAATCTTGAAATGTCATTGTGTCACCAGTTTGTGGAAAGATCAGTATTTTAAAAAATCTTATGAAAATAAAAGACTGGAAAAGAAGCTGAGGTACAGTCAGTCATTCAGAAGACATTTGTCAGCAAAATTAAATATAAGTTCAGGCATATTCTGTTTCATCACATACTGTTCCTTTTAGGGGTGAGGCACTTAAGTAATTTCTCTATTTTGGAATGAGACTGCAAGACAAACAGTTTATCTTCAGTTTGGCAAAAGAAAGTTACATTAACGTCTATCAAGATGAAAGTGGAGCAAACCAGAATATTTTACAGCTTAAATAGTGACTCTGTTCTTCAGCTATGTGTAAACTATTCGTCTCACAGGATGCAATCAAATGTCACTGTCTCGATATGAGCTCCCAGTAATCTGGAAAACACAAACCCATGTACTTTATATATGTACACCTACATAGACACACACATGTATCTATATATAGTGTATATATATATATATATATATATAAATACACACACACACACACACACACACACACATAAATATAATGTTTGCATGTACACAGATGCAAACCACATCTGGAGTTCCATTGAAATATTTCTCCTACCTCCTCCATAACCACAGTTACAGTAATCCCTAGAAGGAACAGAGTAGGGCTAAGGTCAGCCGTCTCTGATCACCAGTGTTTGTACAAAGTGATTTTATGTTTCATTTGCACTAGAGAATGATATCGAGTTAGAATTTTGGCTCAAAAGAATTTTTATGGAAGAAAAATGTTTGGAAGGTTGAAAGATTTTCCCAAAGGAAGGTTCAAGGAATAAATGAGAGCTTATTTATCTTTTTCAAGACTTTTGCAAGCTGGAAAACAGGGATAAAATTCCCAACCTTGCTCCTCACACCACTGCATTATCAGGCACACGAGAGAGTCTGTACTGTATTTTTTCCGCTGAAATTAAAATAATTAAAAAAAAAAAAAGAGGGAAAACATAATTTGTAAAAGTCAGTCTGCTCTTCAGTAAAGATATGAAGATATTATATTTTTTTCATTTTAAGAGTGTTACCATCTTCTCACCAAGATGATTCCAAACATGATGTACATTTTCCATCAACTTTGAAAGGGTATTTAATAAACACCTTTGTTTCCATGAGAGCTCATAGTTTGGGTTTTTCTTTATTTTTTTTCCCAAAATGTGTTTATTGAAACAAATTTCAGCCTATTCTAGCTTGCATTTTGGATACTCTCAAAATTCAAATTCAAAACTTCAAAGCAAGCCATCTCCACAACCATTACTTTTGTAGGATTTTGATCAAAGCCACGGAAATTCCTTGTTCCACCCCACAATAATGAACCGACCCAGGTTTCATTTGAAATCCAGCTCTGAGGAGCTGACTTACCTGTCTGGTTTGCAAGAATCCTGCTGTCTTCACCTGACCCGAGAGCATCTCTGCATAGCAAAGCTCTCCTCCAACTGGAACGCATCCATGTAACACAGTCCCCATTCCCTCGATGTGGGGGGGCACCAACGTTTGGCTGTCAACCTCCTGTTTACCAACCTTCTCCAAGTTCAGAAAGCTCCTTCTTTCTGCATCCTGAAGATCAAGGTTTTTTTTTCTTTAGCAATTCACTAGATAGCTGTGTTTGCCTAAAGAGACCCTCCCACCACTCTTTTATCCTCTGAAGGCAGGCCAATTTTCAACTACAGCCTGATGGTTGCCTGGGTTAACCTCTGCCTTGTTTCATGAGGCTTAGAAACCCCAATACACCTTTCAAATGGCGTGTCTGATCACACTGCTCTGGCAGATAAGCAGAAAATTAGAATGAGCTTCTCCAGGTAAGCGCCGGCATGAAGGTACCATCATCTTCCAGGGGGGAATGCCTGGCAGGCAGGCATGCAGGCAGGCAGGTTTGGAGATCAGTTATGACGGGGACACAGAAAAGGCAGCTGCGTAATAGCACAGTAACAACACTCTTTCAGTGCTTCTGCCAGGCAAGGCTGTTGTGCCTCCTTCTACAGGGAATTCGGGACAAATATATTGACCACACTTTTAACCCTTAAATATTGTACGTAAGACATTTAGGTGGCTGTTGAAGATGAAGTTACCCCTGCCTTGTTCTATATAGCTTATACTCAAGTATTTTAGATTTGAATCTTCATGTTTCAATTCAAGGCCTTTATCCTGTAAGTTTTCCTACAATTTGTAGGATTTTTTCCCATCATGATGGTAGCCTCTTCCTCCTCTCTCACTCACCGTGACTGCATGCCACAGTCCTGTGCAATAACACAGGCAAAAAACATGGGTTGCTGCACCTTGGGTTTTAGTTTCCATCCTTTATGTTTGTTCAGGTCCAAATGCAAACTTCACTGCACAGAAAAATTGGTGTTTGCAGTTAGTCCAGACTTCTGTCACCAACTAAATTGTCCTTTGAATGAGAGGTGACATCCAGAACAGCCATCTAAGCTTTCCAAACCCAGTCTGGGGATCTAATTACTCCTCTGGATACCTGGCTTTCCTGAGGCACAAGTTGTCCTTCCTAAATCAGGACGTGTTCAAAATAAGTACAACTGAAAGAAAACAAGAAAAAAACCCAAACCCAGAAAATACTTAACAGAAAAAACCCCAACAACTTTCACCTTGGCGTTTTAAGTGATGTTTTTCTTTTAACTACAAAACCACAGGAGTTCAGAATTCACCACCAAATCTCCACTCTAGGTCTCCATTCTCTTGTGTGCCTTTTACAGCTTTCCCCAAAACCCTAACCAGACATTTAACCATCTCCTGCTGAGGTCAGTGGGATTTAGGCAGATCCTTGCCCCTGCAGCATGCAGGAACTCAGCTCCTCTGCACTGACAACTCAGCTGCTCAGATTTTTTCCACGGCATGGCCTGCAAAAGAAATTGTTTCAGGGTGTACAAAGCATTTGCTGCCTGCTGCTGTTGGAAGGGTAAAACTGCCATGGAGCTGTTGCCAGGGGAAGGAAGAAAAAGAACACACAGGTAGAGAAGGGGGAGAGGGGTGGGAGGCGTGGGGTCCCCCCTGGGACCCAGCCCTCATTTGGAAATGAGATGAGCTTGCTGTTGGCACAGGGTTTGGCCAAGCTTGCAGATCCTCCTGTGTGCACCCGAGCACCCCGGTCCGCGGATGGCTGTCACATGCTGAGGGGTGCTCCTTGCCCCTCTGAGCCTTTGGTGTGAGGCCTCCTTGAGAAGGTCTTTTGAAAGCAATGACTCTTACTCTGCTTCCTGGCAGCTTGTTGTCTAATGGCACATCAAGGAGGGCACCCAAAATCCCTCACTGTCTGGGAATACGAGTGACTGTGTGGAAGCACAGCCCTTCTGCAAATACCTGGGTCTTCCCTGGGTCTGCCCCTTGTTCCCAACCTGAAACACACTGAAATGTTTTTTTACCCACAGTGATTTGCTGATACCCGTTTTATGGTAAAAGAAACTGGACTACAGACCATGAGGCAACAATTTTAAAATCTATAAACTCCCATGCAGCCAGATCTGCCTGGATTGTGATGAAACAGCTTTGAAAGGGAGGGAAGCCACACACAGGGGCAGTAAGCTGAGAGATGGAGATCAAAAGCCATGGGAAAGGTCTGGAGCCTGATACCCCTTCCCTTGATCTCAAGTCTTAAATTTTCTGTTGTACCTATGGTTTCCCCAGAATATTTTTCTCCAGCTAATGCAGCAGGTATACCCATGCTCAAATTATAGTAGCAGGAACCAAATGAGAATCCAAATTTAAGAGCTTTAAATGTTAGTGCAATAAAATGGCTAGATACAGAATCTTATTTTTCTTCACTCATTTTGAGGTCATGCATATATGAAACTTCCTCTTCTGTAACTTCTTTCACAGTCTCCCACAGAGCCCTCCTGCAGATAATCCCAGCAGTAACAAAACAATGCTGTCCTTGCTGAATGACAGCACCAATTCTTGTCACTCCTCTGAGTGGGTGCCTCAAACAGGCACTTTGTCTCTCAATTCATTGTTTTCTCATCACTCTCTGAAAAAACATTACACCTCCCAAAGAATGAGACTCTTTCAAAAAAGCATATTCCCTAACAGAAGATTTTGCAATTCACCTCAGTATACCATAGTTAAAAATATATAGTTTTTCTTACCTATCTTATTGAATAGACTTTTTCAAACAATTTCAATGGATTCTTTGCCCCGGAGTTAGGTCCAAACCACACTTTTATGCAACAAAGCTCACTAAAAGACAGAAAAATTACATTAAATTTACAGCTGGTTTACACACTAGGCGTATTTTCCAACTAAATTCTCTTTGATCTGAAAAAGCAATGCTTCATTTTGAAGCAAGTTCTACCACTACTATTCAAAAAGTGTTGCCCAATGTCACACAGAGACTGTATTTTTCAAATATTAATTCACAGCATTCATTTTAAGGACATGTTTATAGAGGTTGAAAGGAAGTTCAGATAAAGTTGTTGCATTGTGGCAATATATGAAATGAATTGTTTCAATAGGAAAGAAGTTTAAGATAATCTCTCAGCCCTGTTTCCTTTACTGGTTTAACCCCTTTGGTCACATCTGTGAGAGCAATGCTGGCCACCTTTGTTTATTTTTCTTTAACTGAAAATTTTTAACCCTGAAAATAAAGTTAAGGAGAAAAAATTAGTCCAAGGGGCTTCATGCTATGCCAGCCTGAGTCCTTTTCCAGTTGCAGATGACTCAGTAAGCAAGTGAAGTGATGATATTTGCCTTTCTCCCTGAATTTCTGTGTTCCATTTGTTGTACCCACCATCTGCAAAGACAAGATTGGCATTGCCATGTGCCAACTCCAGAGACACATAAATGGAGGATCTTACTGTAGCCAGCCAGAAAAATTGTAAAGCTGATGGAAACAGGACAGGCCCGACAAGAAGAGAGGAACTCCTCAGAGGAGCTGTCAGGCAGAAAACTACAAGTGAGAAGATTATACAGCACCAGCACAAGTACAGCATTACCTTCTTAAACCATAACATAAATCTATTTTTGTTGGCGATGATGTTGATTTTGGTGGTGAAATCAGAGCAGAGGTCTGAAATCCAGAGGCTGCTTTCATCCAAGATTTCCATGGTCTATGTCTTATGCTGATAAGAAGAGAGTTCCCATTCCTGGTTGAGTGCCAAAGTTGTCCTTCTCCATTGGTTTCTTTTTTTCCAGCAGAGAGGGCTAGACAATTAGATATACAGTCACTTACGATCTTTTTTCAAATACTAGAAGCTGAAAATAAGAGGCAGACTAGACAGACAACACCAAGTTTCTACTGATCCCTTATCTAACAGATCAGAAACCAGGGACTGTGTCCAGTAATGTCATCTGTGTTTGCCTAGATTTTACCTATCTCAGGTCCAGGACTCAGGCCTGGATCAAAGGTCTCCGTTTCCCACACGAGTGCTCCACATGGCTGAGGAGTCTCCGAGTGCAGTGCTGCATCTGGGGTCTGAGGCCGCTAAATCAGCAGCTTGGAGCTCACCCAGGCGCCTGCTTTGTGCAGACATGTCACCAGCATGTCCTACATCCACCTCTACAGAAAGGCTCTGGCAACGTGTGCACAGCTGTCCTCCTGCTTGTCAGGTACAATGGGTCACCCTCAGGTTCGTGAAAGATTCCTGCAGAGACTAAGGACTTCCACGAGGCACTTGGACTATGCAGGGACAAAACCTCTCCTCAGAGACTGTTTCTTGTCTCAGACATTGCAAAACATTATTAGCTCAGCTACAGGTAGTCAAACCTGACTGGAAGGCTTTCTGCCAGTTTGCTTGTACCTGGCAGCCTCTGCCAGACCACTCACAATGACAGCCTGCAGCCACAAAGTATACAAGCCGTAATGCACAATGCACTTGAGCATTAGCAGAGGTGTTACAACATGGATTTAGCTGTGTCCATCACACTCTCAAGGAACCATTGCAGATGTCAATGGGCTCTTAAAGATTTACAGTAGTACTAAGGAACAAACAAAAAACCCCACAGCTTCATTTCCCAGTATCAAAGGGAGAATCTCCTGATAGCACAGCAGCAGCCACACTGACTGCGAGCAAACAAGCTCATTTCTGCATTGCCCGTAACTGACTTTTGTTGAGGTACCTAACTTTGATCTTCTGATAAATGAAAATGCTGGCAGGTAGCTTCTTTTTATGCTGTTTCTGGAAATCCTGCACATTTGAAAATTTGGTGAGCTGGCCTAACACATTCATGAATGCTGACATTTAGTTCACAGTTACTGCTGAGGTATAACCTGAGTTATTTTTCTCAAGACCACAGTCACATCCAATTCCGCAACTGAATTGATTTTAACATAAGTCAAAATATTTTTGTGTTTAGATACAACAGAGAATTGTATGTATACCTTTTTCCAGCAAAGGGACAGTTTATGTCTCCAAAATTGAGAGCAAATATTCTGTGGTGTCTGTCTCCAAAGTATCTAAGTGCGAAAGCAGACGCTTCAGCTGCGTTAGACTGCACAAAAAGGCAGCTGCCAGGGACGTACAGTATCACTGCAGCATTGGTTCATTCTTTAGCACCTTTTCAGTTCATTTTTGAAAGTGCTGTAAAAATAAAATGAATCGGACATGCCAGGGGACACTTTTGCAAGGGTACAACTTATACAGCTTCCTTGTTTTAATTATCTAAGTGGTAGGTGGGTGGAGCACCTTCATAATTTGCTTTTCTCTTTTATTACTGAACTGAAATATCTGAAATATGCGAGGGTGCTGGGAGAGAGGTCGCTCTTATTGCATTCCTTTGCAGGCAGCATGGCTTTTTCAGGGACAGCTGTCCACATGAAACTCTGTAAACGCTTTTTAAAAGGTCCCCAGGTAGCAGAAAGCACACAGCTGCTAAAGAGCGTTAATGGCAGGACAGCTGCTTGGCTGACAGAATTGGAACCAGCATGGTACATGTGCTGGGACTGTAAACAGGAATGAATTTTCCTAAAAGCTTTATAAGTAAAAATGTTTATTTTTGGAATATTAGCAAAATAAAAGGAGTTACGATGTTCCTTTAATTCTAAGTCAAAACATAATGACATGCAGCTTTTAAGGAGGTTTATTTTATAGCAAAATCTCAAATTGAAACAAGGTGGCTTCGAAACAACTTCAGAAGTACCATGGATTTCTTCCTAGATGTGTATATGTAAAACATGCTTGGGCATTTGTTTTTTGTCTTTAATATGTAGTAAAATTGATAATGAAATTCTGCTTTCCATGCATCAGGTATTGGGGAACACCATTCTGTCTGCCAAGCCTGTCACTGACAGCAAATACTTGGTGTGTGGTGCAAGAAGGCACAACAAGGTATCTGGAACAGGTTATTCACATGCTAAAAAGATGGAATAGAGATCTTGTTTCAAGGACAGGCATCAAGATGAAGACCCCTGACTCCCAGTCTTCCCCCAGCCATAGCCCTCTTCTCTCAGTCAGAACCATCCAGTGCCAAGGAAGTGCCTTCTTGAGACAACCTTAGTGCAGGCTCAGAGATGGAATTTTGAACCCAGACGAACACCAGCATCAGACTAGTTGCAAACAACTTAAATTCTTTTTGGAGTGTTAGTAAAGCAACATATTCTCTTTGGGAAATTCACCTAAGGACAGCAGAACGCAAACCACTTGCTACTCCCCCCACAGCACTTGCAGCATGCCAGCCTGGATGATGAGCAGTACTTGCCTTGCCCTCTTGAAATGCCATCCCTACCTTTTTAGGAACAACAGAGACATTCTGAAATCTATCTAGACTTCATCATGTTTCTCAAAGTCTCTCAAAGGCATTTTCCACTGTACATGCCTCACCAGCATCTCACCAAGGGATGAAAACAGTGGGTCTATCACTTGTACATAGCCCTTCACAGCTTCTCCTCTTGAGTTTGAAGCTACGCTTGGTTTAAAGTTATTAATTGCCTTTTTCACAGCTGGCACCAGCAGCCTTGCATGTTGACTCAAAGTGTGATGTGATAATTAGGCAGGGTGAGGAATCTTTGTTAAATTTTGTTCTTTGGCACTATTTCGCCTTTGATCTTTGCTGCTCTCCTTTCCAGAAGAGTTACAGCGTTCCAGCAGAAGCCAAGGGTGGGCCTTTCATCAACCTGGGGGAAAAGCTTCGTCCTGTGCCCCACGGCACTCTGCTCTCAGTCTTAAACATCCCATTTGGATGACTGCTATGTGCTTGCTGCAGTGCCTGTGAGATGCCTACAGTCGGGAAAGCACGTACAGTGCAGCCTCCACCAAAACACAAATCACATCAACAAATTAAAAGAGGGAATGAAGTTCAGTAATGAAATAAACAAGTAAGCAAGCTTCTAACAATGCCATTTCTCCATTAACTTGATTGAAACTTTGTATTTTACTCTGCAGGTTAGGAAGGCCATGGCACAATAAATGTAACATCCTGTAAAACCTCTGTCCACTTCTCTCTTGGACTCCAAAGCTGCCCATGTTCCAGAGTCATGAAGGCAGTTAACTTAAGCATTCTGTTGAATTTATTGGCCAATTACAAACCACTTAACAGATGGTATAGAAATAGTTATATAAACTCAGGAATAAATACTAGAGCATTTATACACTTATGAATGAATCACTTTCCCAAATGTTCATTCTTGGGCTTTTGTCACTTACCATTTCTTTGAGATCGGGCCTTTCTGCTTGCCACAGCCTTTTCTTCTCCAGACCTGGGATGGCATGAAATGCAGGGAGACAGTGGGCACACCTGAATCTCATGAATCTTGTCCCTGCCATACTGTTAACAACACTGGGCTTTCAGCAACACATCAATGCAGAAGAAAAGCATCTGCCCCAGGAGACATAATTGGTAGGATTTTTGCAATATGCATAGAGCAAATAAATGAGAGAAGACTGCGTAGCAATTCACTTTTTCCACCCCAGGAGAGATATGATTGCCTTTTACACTGTGATGTGTGTTGAACTATGTCCCAGAGCTGTTTTGGTACTAGAAATTAGGCATGGCTAGGACACCTGCAAGACAGGTAGGTAACTATGCACATGACAATGAAGTTAATGCAAAGTGGCTGTATGCGAAGAAATGAACTGTGTGATGCATCATACATAAGGAGTTACTCTTCAAAGATGCTTTCCCCAAGCCATTATCCTCACTGTCCCATGGTCTTCCAGACCGGGGAGACTGACTATTAACTGCCTGTTAGCAGGTTTTGCTTGCTGCCACGGCTCTTTTAATGGTGATAATCAACAGAGCTCGTGCACATCATCATCAGTTTCTTCTGGGCAAATGTGTGAAAATTCCAGGAGGAGATTTCACGAGACTGCTGGGAGGCTGACGCTGGTGCAGGAGCAGATATCTGGCTGCTCCATCTCTTATCTGATGGCTAGCATGTTGCTGCTCTTACCCCAGAGAGAGTTCAAAAGAGTAATTCCCTTTAGGGGTATTAGACCTCCCTTTCACACACAATGGGCTGAGCCACAGAACGTTTTGCCCTCTTATGCCAGTCTGCTTTCCCCCTCTTCCTCTTTGCTCTCCTGGCTGCAGCCGGCCATATCTGAAATTCGAGAGCTGGGAGGCAACACAGCAACTCACAGGTTGTTGTTAAACAGCCACAGGAACAGAAGTACAGAGGTGGAAAGAAGCAAAGAAAGCCCCTTTCTTCTCCTCAGTGCCTAAGGATTACGCAGGATACACAGGGCAGGTTTTTTTGCAGATTGGGTCAAAGAGGTAACCCAGTCCCAAGATGCAACAAAGACAATGCAGAGCTGGGTCACATTAACACTGGGCTGTCCACAGGCTGGAACAAGTCAGTCCTTCCTGTTTCTGTAGCTTAAGCTTCTGCAGTAAGTTTTAAAGGATGCTTCTTACAGAGAGTGTCCCCATGGGAGTGAGACAGGCAGTGCACCGGACTAGGTAAGACCCAGCAGCACCCTAGGATGATCACTGTTTCCCAATGAAGTTAATTTAAATACATTTTCCCAAAGTGTGGCTCCATTGTAACTGAGACACCATACATCCCAGCTAACTTCACATCTTCCAGGCTCACCACTGTGGGGGTTTTTATGACATCTCCAAATTACTTCTACTTCACAGTTACCACCAATGGGTGGACCAATTTCCATGCCTTCAGTGAATGGCACTTAAATAATTTCTTTTCCTACTGGGGCTTTTGTCTTTGTGCTTTTAGTTTTCCATGAGAGTCTCTTAAAGCTTCTGTCAAACTCCTGTTACAGGCAGCCAGATAGAACCAGACATAGAATAAAGGGCTCATCTCTTCCATGTTCTAATTTAAGCACCTATGTTCACTGGGCTTTAAGTGCTACACACATGAAAGAGAGAAGACAATTCAATGGTAGGAAAATGGCCCACCAGAGGCTCCACTGGGGCTGAGCCTCTCTGAGATTATTCTGAACTGGAAAAGGTATAAAAACTTCTTTGAATCTGAGACGAAAAAATGTGATCAGAATCTCTTCTTGCTTCTGACAACAGTGGGTTCTGAAGCAGCTAGTGGATTTTCAGATTTCAATTAGTCCAGACATCAAGAAGTGAGATCACATTGCAAAAATACGAAGCCTGCTCTATGCCAGCGGAAAAATGAGACGTGAGAGATGGCAATTCTTGAACAGAGAATACAGATAGAAGGAAAAAGAAATGCCTGTCTGCAACTGAACCCAGGTTGTGGGTATCCTGTGGCAGAACACTCGACAGCACATAAACAGACCTTGAAAATTTGCTCAGATTTACCCAAACGAGAGAAACCAGTGGACCTACCTGAGAAAATTGATAGATGACAAAAAGGTGGGAGCAAGAGGCAGCAAGGCTGTTTAAGTTGGAGCCCAGCAAGAGATGGCCCCTGTACCATGAGACACTCTGCCAGCCAGTGCTTACCATGATCCTGCCCAACAGCTCTGGGCATACGCAGCACTTCCTATGACAGGATTTCCTCAAGCTGCACTTGGGTTAATTTCAGGGCACAAGAATTATACCAGAACATGCAAGGGTTTAGATTGCCTGGATCTACAAGAGGCACTAAGTTCAACAGAGACAGCATTTTTTGACCATGGGAAAACAAGTGGAAGAACATGATTTGAGCCTGGAGGAAACTTTGGGAAAAAGAAGAGGGGTGCTAGATTGACAATAACAAGAGTCTGCGTAAGGTGGGGGGGGAGTTGCTTCAGTTGAGTTCTGCCTCTGACAGACAAAGGAGACATATAAGTATTGCTCAGAATAATCAAATATGTATTGGGAAAATTGTTGCTCGTTGGTCTGATGGAGCAGGGACAGTGTAAAAAGTTGAAGCGCTGGAAGAATTAAGGTGTCCCAGAACTGCTTATATATCAGAAAGCATAACATTAAAATTGTTCAAGGAAGTTATTAATTCAAGTTCTGACAGCAAAATACAGTCACAACTGACAACTGATGGCTTGAGACATCAGAAGCTCTAGCAGTGAAAGAAGACTGCTGCAATTTTAAGCCATGGTTTGAAATATATTTGATATTTTTACCCATAGGAGCCTTATGAACTTCAAATTGACTGTAAACTCTTTACTATCTTTGCCAGACACATATTTTGCAAAAGTGCAACTATATTTGTTTTTTCCCAGCTACCAAAAAATGATCTGCAAGGCAAATTTAAGCGAGGCTGATAGTGCAGGCATATGCATTTCAACCTTCAAGGAAAGTCTGGGGTAACAAACTAAATTTGGTGGGAGACAATGTAACTTTAAAAGCCTTGTCTAGATGAAATACGGACCATGAAACGTGTTCTTGCTGGAACAACTGCTCAGAATGTGACCCCACGGAGAGAGTGTGACAGCCTGTGGGTTGTGTTACAGCTATTGGGTTGCTGGGCTTTTAAGTGCTATTACTGCATTGAAAAGAAGTCATGGGACTGAGAACTGTGCTTCAGAGGCTTCAGCCACTCAGGCAGAGGCTCCAGGTCTGGGCTGGGACTCTGAGGCTGTCGTCAACACTAGGCACAGCCTGCATATGGGAGAAAGCTCTTTTATAAATGCCTTCAGAGCATATAGTCTGAAGGCCAAAGTCTAGTGATGAGATGCTGCTGCTGCTGCTGTTCAGGATCTCACCACTGACATACAGCATGGCCTCGAGCAAGTGCCTCCACCTTCAGTATGCTTCAGGTTCAACATCTGGAAAGCTGAGAAAATTCTATGGGTTCCACAGAGGTGCCACATGAAGCTACTGATAGCTGTCGATGGCTCTGATTTTTCTGAGTATGGAATCCACCAAATGCAGAGATTGGCTGAAAACAATAAGTTTTGGATCAGGCTTTAAATAAAACCTATATTACTACTGACTGAGTAGTGAAATGGAAGTTTTTAAAGCAGCTCTCTAATGTGTACTAGTCTAAACTGATAAGTTTGTAAAGAAGTGACTTGGAAATTTCTTCATACAACTTTCCCAGTCAGAAAACACCAACTTGACAAAAATAAACCAGTTACTGGTTTGGGTTTTGGTTGTTGTTTTTTTTTTTCAGGAAGCAGTCACTTCAGATAAATTTCACAATGTAGAAAATATTAAGGAAAATGCTTCCAGAGCAACAAAATATTTTGTTTTTCAAAAAAGTTCACACAGTAATTTCAGTTAAAAATTGCTTTTGTTTGAAAAATCTTTGTAGCTACCTGGTAGCTATAGTAGAAAAATGTCCACAGCCCAAGGGAAAAACTTCCGACTGACTGCAATTGGGATGATAGCCATGGTTACCAAACCAAACTGGGGGACAAGAAAGCAGTTCCTGGTCCAGTACTAGCCATAGTAATATCAAGCAAGCTGCTGCACAGGCACAGAACCACCCCTTTTTAACTCTCAGTGTGCTGTGGTCAGAAAGAGCAGGAGTATTCATGTTGGGAAACTGAAGACATGTTGAACGTTTATGGAATGGCACAGATAAGTAATTGCTTATTCTCATAAAGTTAAAGAATCTATTAGTGAGGTAAGGAAAAAGAAGGAAAAGAAAAAATTTAGAAATTGTGAACCCATAACTGCTTTCTGAATTGATTCGTTTTTTTAAGAGTTTGAATGGGACAAAGGAAGGAAAGTTACATACTGCTGTGGGTAACAAAGCCAGCAGGAAATATGGTTAGCAGTCAAAAGAACGTACACGATAACACTTACCCAAGTTCACACGCAAGAACAAAATATATCTCCTCTTCCCACCACTGTCAGAAAAATATAGGGTCCAAAAAAGAGTGTCTGCATTACCAAAGTGCTCATGTGGGAAGGGTTTAGAAAAAGTATCACAGCACATCAAAATCTGAAGGAGCAGAGGCAGATGTGTAGCGTGATTCAAAAGAAGAAAGCGAACTTGAGATGGAAAAGGGAGATCTGCCTCGTAGCACTCAAACAGAGAGGGGTACAAGCCTCGGCATTAAAATCCATGTTTCAGATGCCTACACTGTTCTACAAGCTCCACTCAGCAGTTATAAAGGCAGAGGCTGGGCTGCATGCATGGTGTCTGAGGGCAGCACGTCTCTATCCAAGTACAGGCAGTCTCTGAGTTCTGGTTTCACCAAGAGGATGCTCTCCAGAGTCGCCTTTCTCAGGTACTTCTGTGCTTCCAAATTGGGGTGTACTTTTAGTGAGAATGACTTTAGATGAGCTATATACTCTCAATATATGGAAAATATAGTGCAGATGCAGGTTCCAAAGAGCCCTAAAGTTGAAAAATACTTAGGGGCAGGGATCTGCTTTGGAGCCACATATATTAAATAAAGGTGAGCCATAGCTTGCAAAGGAGTGGCCTGCTTGAGTCTTCATTCATGCCATAGACTTTATGAAAACCCCACTACTCTTAAAAAAAAAATCTAATCAGCATATTTCTATTTTGTCAGTTACTGTTGTTTTGGAATTAGGCTTCAGTCCCCTTCTCTTTTAAAATTATTATCTCTGCACTTCCTGGCTTTAAATGGATGGAGAAATGCTGGAATAGAATGAAAAATGACTTCTTTTGAAATGTTTCCAATCCAGCTAAAAGCTGTCTGTATGAGAAATCTTTCAAGAAAATCTGTCCTCGTCTTATATCCAGCTGGGCTGCATCCAGTTCCAAAAGTACTTGCTGATGGTGGGAGAAAAGTATCTGGATACGGGCAGTTATGTTATTTGAGCCTCTGAATTTTGGATTGTGAATACAAACAACTCTAGAAACACCAGAGAGATGCATTAAGGACAATAACAGAAGGGAGAGGTGAACTGAGACAGCTTCCTCTCCCAAAGAAAGGCCACCCAGCCTCCCCAGTCTTGCTGTTACTGCCCCTACCACTTCACAGATGCTTTTCCTGCACTTCCCAACCTTGCTTTTCCCTCACCTCTGCTCTTCTCAAAGGCAGCAACTCATAATCCCCTACCAGCTTTCTAGGTGTTTCATACACCTTTCTCTTTTCTTCATGTTTTGAAAGTGAAATCTGTCATTGCCAGCACAGAGCTAGTCTATGTCTTTCAAAACACCTCCTAAAGTCCTCCTCTGCCATCCCACCCAGAAAAACCTGGGAAGAGGCTCCCAGGGCGCTGCTCCACAGCCCAACATACAACAACTATTGGTGTAGATGTACTGTTTTCCTATGTTCCCTCACCTCTTGGTAAGCACTTATTTGGCAAGCCTGAAGGAGGCTCTGTTTTCTTTCTCTGTTTATACAACACTGAGGTTCTTATCTGTGGCTAAGTCTCCTTGATCCTATCATCACACAAATAACAACAGGTAATGATTTAAAAGAAAGCCAAGCAAAACCATAACGCTTAGTTGTTTGAACTGCTTTCATGCAGTGCTGAAAAGTCATTATTTGATAGCACCAGAAGTGACAGAATCTTGTTATTATTATATTTTTACAATGCTGTGTTGTTCCAGGATCTTTTTTAACAATCACTGTCAGTTCTAATTCTCCAAACAGGGAAAAATTTGGGTGGAAATCCTGTCTCCACTGAAGTCAAGAGACGGATTTCCATTGGCCTCAATGGGCCTGGAATTCACCCGGTCACAACCTAGAAAAAGAATATTTGTAGTAGCAAACCAAATAAATATATCAGTGTTTTTCTGTGAAAAATCAATTTGAGACCCCTTTTTCCTGGCAAGAGTTATGCATAGCGATATAATATGAGATACAGCAGTACTTGGAACAGGAAATGACTGTGGACACATTGTCAGGGCAGTGCTATGCTATGCCAATGGCTGAGGCAGAGAAAACTCATAAGAATTCGTTAAAACACTCCAGGAAATAAAATAAAACAAAATAAAAAACAAACCCAGAAATAAAATAGAGTGCACAATGAAAATGCCAGAGTTGAAATTTCTGTGAGCTTGAGTGGAAACAAAGCGATGGGAAACTACACTGAAAGATAAATAGTACTGCAAGCTGGGTGCCAGTGAGGTGCCAGGTGTTGCCCTTTGCAAAGGAAAGAAAGCATCTTGACAGAGATTGTCAAGAACCAGAGTAGCAACACAGCAGAGTACTTGAGGGAACAACAACCCTACAAAATATCTTAATATAGAAATTGGGTTCAGGATGTAACAGCTTTGTTAGACATCCAAAGAGTGATTTTCCTGTTCTACGGAATGAATATCAACTGAAGCGTATGCGTGTGTACTCAACAGATCACATGAAACAGAAAAGGACTCTTTCATGGATTATTAATTACGTGTTTGTTGTCTAAACATGGGCAACTAACCCTTAAAGGTGGGCGGCCTATGCCAGAAGTACTAGAAGCAGAACATCACTGTGAATCAAAGGACATAAAAGGTGTTCTCTATATCAGATACCAGTGACTTTTTCAGGCATTTAAAAACCTTGCTTAAAGAAACAAGTCCTCATTATGTTAAGTCAGAGCATTATATAGCGGTGGGCAGTTAGTGAGTAGCAGAAGTGAGAAATAGCCCAGAAACACGAAATATCTGTGTACAAAACCAGTGACTTTGTGCCTGAGTGTGACTAGAGGCACTGTGCTTGTATACATGTGACAGACACATCGGTTCAGGATTTTGGGGGAAGTGACTGACCACTTTGTTTCCTGCTCACTGATAATTCAATCAAAACATTTCTCTCACTCTTTTTCTCTTTGTTTGCTTGTTGTTGGTTTGTTTTAATTAGAAGATTAATATACTTTTCCCACTGAAAATGCTAACTTTTTGCAGGAGTTCTAACACCATACAGACAAAAATATTTCTGGTGAATGATTTTATAATTACATGTGAGAGAATTACTACTGGAACACCAGCTTCTAATGGAAATGTTGAATTCCCATGACAAAGTAATTATTGCAGCATGAGAAACATTCTTGTAACATGAGCTACAACAATACATCTTTTATATCATATAATAGGGGATATATTTGTACAGCATAAGAACATCATCAGAATCAAGCGTTTCACCAAAAGTGTAACTGGCAAGGTTCCAAATTGCATTTAAACTGATGATCATTTATGTTGTATCAGTCACATTCGGCTTGTAATGTGCTTATTCACTGCAGTGCATGTTGCACAATTCTAAATGTTCCTCATTCCAATGTATTGCATAATGAGTTTTCATTTTTTAATATGTCCTTACTTCTTCTGGATGAGATGCTACTAAATAGTTTCTGTATATCTGCTTCTAACTTTTAAGAAATTTTTTGTGCATTTGATGCGTATTTGATATGAACACTCTAGCAGAGGGTTTTTGCTGGCAGAAACTCAGTCTCTGGGCACAGAGTCTGTGGACAGATGTGTGCTATCTGTGCACACAGACCAGATCTGTTGGGGAAGCAAGCAGTACTCATGTGCACTCCACTCTTATGCAACAGTCCACATCATCAGCCCAAAATGGACTGCAAGGGCAAATGGACATGCCACATATAAGGACCAGAAGAATATATTTTTTAGCCCAACTGCAATCTTTTTACTGAACTTTTGCTCCCTTTCTTAAGCTGTGGCTTATATACCTGTGTCTTCACAATTGTTCAAACTCCAGAAGACACAAGTTTTCTTGCTATCCAATGAGTGGCTACTATTTTCTTTAGCTTTTAAAATATATTTTGACATAAGAATATTTTTCTTCAAAATATTTCATAATAATACAGAACTGCTCGTGAAAGTAAGTGACTTCTGACTGTCAGATCCAGGACGAGCTGCAATGCACTATCATAGCATGAGACCTTAATTTTGTTTCCTTTCTTGTGTGAACTCTCCCCTGCAACTCTCACTCACAATCCCCAGCTCTACAAATTGTATAACATGGGTAGACCCTACATATGTAACTTGCACCCAGTAGATGAATGTGCATTGACCGTTGTATCCCAATTTTTTATACTTTAAATATTTCTAATTTTATTTTTGCAACTATTATATTTTTATTTCCTCTCCTTAACCAGACCAAATGGAGGAAAAAAAACCAATGTTGACTTTTTTTTTTAATCTTAGGAAAAATAATTTTAAAATTAAATAGGAGAATTGAAAAAGAGCTTGTCCTTTTCCTCCTTCCTTGCAGTCCTTTTTATCTCCACACCACAATTTTCCTTGATTCAGACCATTGTTATATCACAAGTTTAGCTGACATCCTGGTAGCAACAAGGGTTGTGAAGATGTGCAACCAATGGCAAAGAGAACAGTGCTATTGCCTTTGTGACACAGAGGCAGCTTTATTTGCAAATTGGGAGAGTTGTTTTCTTTTAATTTATGAAAGGAAACAAGAGAAAGAATAAATGAGACAATTGAAAATGCCAGGTTACTACTATGTATGTAGTCATATCATAAGGAAAAGCTCCTCTGGCAGTGAACTTTCCAGGGTTACTTCACACCAGCAAAAGCAGGAAGACGGCAAATTAATTCATTTTTATTAAATGCAGCCGCTCCTCATTTCTTATGTAAAAAATTAACGCTATATATTGGCTGTAGTGCTTGCAGTAGGAGGAGTGCTTGCAGTAAGAATCAGCACCAGAAATTTTGTCAGCACATGCTCCCATCTTCTAAGTTTTTATTCCACAGCGCATGGAATGAGTGGTTGCTTTATAATGTGAAGAGCAGAACCAAGCTCTCACAGCAATGATCTGCATGATACCCACTGAGCAGGCAGCATCAGCACAACTCTTGTTAAAATGAATGCAGACAGAAGAACACCCATGAGGTGCAAGACCTCAAAGCAGCAGAAGCAGAAGCGAGCTTAATTCCACAAAAATAAACCTCAGGATATTGGTACACTTTAGGACTTTCTACACCTGGTGTAAAACTGGCAGAGGGCATGAGGAAGCTATTCGAGGAATAATGACAGACCTGTCTTAGAAACAGGACATATACGAAAGTAGCTTTGTGGGAGCAAACAATGCACATTGTGCAAGTGTGTAAAGGCAGATGAGACTTTGCAGGTCTTTAAAATACAACAAAGTAGTCCACACTAGTGGGTACAGAGATTAGAACCCAGATGTCTCACTGATGACTCACTGATGAGAGCCACTGTTTCCACTGAAAGAAAGAGAAGTATGAAAGTATTTTATATTTGAAGGACCTGTGTACACATCATAGATACACAGCTACCAAAATTGTTTATTTCAGTGAGCAGAACAGAGGAGAGAAACATAAAAGAAATGTGAACTGATGGGGAATAGATGAATGAAAGAAACCCACAATCTTAAAAAACCTTGTAACAGCCTAATGGAAGAAGAGACACTGTTCGAAGGTGGTTTTTTTCTCTTTCTCTTATTCACTTAGATATTTTACACTCAGTTCAGTTATTGTTATTTTATTTTCTTTCATTACTCCCTGGGGAGCAATAAAAGCATATTCCTGGCAACTGAGTTTTTGCAGGATAAATAGATGAGCAAAGCTGTTTCCTTATGCCATCCTAACCATCCTTTGTATGTATCTTTTTCAGATACTGTTCATGAGAAACTGTATTTATGACAAAGTCTCAACTGATGAGCATATAAAGACACTCTTAGTGTCACCAGCCCTTATGCTGAGATCTCTCAGCCCTGCATACACCACCAAAACTTCTATAATCATCAGGCTATTTCAATTAACATACTGACTATTTAAGTTTACATATCAGTGAAAGAGAAGAGAGTTGTGGCACACAGCAAAGCAGAACTACCTCCACATGGCATCAGAGTAGGTCTAGCAAAGTCAGACCATTTATGAAGTCTTTGTAACAAATGCATAAGAAGTCATCCTAAACTAACACATCTTTCTTGAACTTAGCTCAAGGTGTGTGTTAAGAATATACCCAACAGTTTTCACTGAGAGCCTCTGCAAATTCAACAATGGTGACTCATTTTCAACAGTGACCATGCTGTGACTGTGTGCAAAGAGTACAACAATATAATAGATGACTACATTAATCTGTTACATAGAAGGCAGTGGAAAAAAACCAGAGGACTGCTGACCAAACAGTGTTTTGAGAACATTTTTTGATATCAGATACAATAATGATAGCCAGGTTAACAATATATGATGAAAAGATAGTTAACGTCTTAGAAGCACCAATATTGTATTAAGCTATAAATTAGATAACAGCTTGTTCTCAACTGGTTTGTTTGTCCCAGTATCACCACCTGCAAGCCATGGCAGAGGGAGCATGAGGACCTTGTGAAGAGCTTGGTTACCTAAATATTCTATTGCTCCATTCCAAGCAATACTTGTCCTGGTCTTTTTTATTTTTTTAATGATTGTTACAAATGCCACACAGCAACATGGCTATGATAGTGCTTTTGGAGGAGATGGAAGTCCTTTGCATGGCTGTTGTCTTTTGAGGACTACCTTTGAGTTTAGACGACAGGATTACTTGGCAACATATTCCAATTTCTATTCAGATTTCTTACCTGTAGAATGCTGAGACGATAAAGAAGATAAAAGAGAGTAAAAGTGGAAGTAGAAATAAAATAAGATCTCTTACTGAATCTGTTGAATGGGAACCCTCCAGCTAGCACAAATCAATGCCTAAGTCCTAACTCCAACTGTTATTATCTTTCATAGGTAAAATAGAAGTTCACCTCATCCACAGACATGAAGGCAGAACAAATGTTCATTTTCTAAATAAGAGGGGATGGAAAGCAGCCCAAACCCCTCATTTTCCTCCTCATCCTACAGACTACAGAGCTACAAATGTCCCTGTGTCATCCTGTCAATACTGATGTCAGTGTGTACACAAACACATCTGTCTTCTTTATTTATTCAGTCATCAAAATTCCAAGTCTGCAAGCTAGTCATAATTATGCCTTCCAAAGAGGCAGGCACCTGCCATTTACTCTACCTTTTTCAATTACATCTAATTGAAGACTTGAGCTCAAAGAGAGGAAGGGAGACAAGAGTTCTTCAAATTGTCTAAACACTCTCTGTTGAATAGAAAAAGAGAGATTTCCTACCACAGCTCAAAAGAAGTCCTCCACCATGACTGGCATAATAAAGAACTGGAATATGAGATGCATTTCCTTCCTCTAAACACCCTACCCCATGAGGATGTTTTTTACACAGGTGATGGCTCACAGCCGGAAGAAAAGCCCCCTCACCGCTGCCCTCATCCCGCACCCCCATCGCTCCTGAAGTTAAGCCATTAGAGAATTTTTTTGAGTATAAGGACATGTCCTTGGAAACTTCCAGTAATTTTCACCTTTCAAGAGCACCCATATGGTGGAGGACAGCATGTCAGAAATGGAAAAAAAAATTTAAAGAAGAAACCAAGTTTGTATGTGATGATACAGATGAGATGACTGATAGTATATTATCGTCTCTGAGCACAGCTGTAAACCCCTTGGCAACAGTAACCTGATAGTCCCCGTGCTAGAGTAACCTTCTAGGAATTGAAGAAGCTGGAAAAAAAAGCCCCAGCTGGCTCCACTTATATAAGGGATGTAATTAAGCCTAAAAGAGAGGATGATTTCAGCCTGTGTGATCTGCATTAAGAATAGGTCCCTGAGAGCATTGTTGAAAAGGTACTTCTGGTACTTGCGTGTGTGCACACATGTGTCTTGGGATTTTCCCTTTCCTCAGACAGTGATACAGAAGTTTCCATCAAGAGAGAGTAGGAGGGTATCATTTGGAGAGAAGATGGGAAGAGGCAAAGAAAGAAATCCTTCTATCATGTGATGAAAAAAGTTGACCACGTTGGTTCACCCCTCAAATTCATAGACAAGAAACTACATACTGTAGAAACTAACATACTGTTAGTAAATGAGGCTACTTATGCTAAAACCAAAATGGCCAAGTGGATAACCTCTCACATTTGTCAAGGGGGGAACCGGTGGTAAGTTGTGTAACAGGAAAAGCAGAGTAGTTAAAAATATAACAACCCATCATCAAATTAGTGGTATATCCACAAAGATGCCCCAATATAATCCTTTAGTTCATTTATAATCAAAGCTAAAAAGCTATTTGTAATCTGAACAGAGGATATTACTATATCAGAACTTCCTAGCCCCATTACTACCTTCCTAAGTGCAGAGTGAACCTGTAGTGATCATATGTTCAATTTTAAGATAATGGACGATGAGAGACATTTAGCCATTGAGGACTCGGTACACAAAAATATAAGCCAGACAAATGAAATTGAAATGCTATAATGGAGATGTCGTGGCTGTTAGAAAGCCAAAAGGAGTTCATGCTGTTGAGTAAAAGCAAGGAAGAACTCAGCTATTTTTCATTATTTGTAGCATCTGCTGGAAAATGCAAATAACTCTATCAAGGGAAGAAGAATGGAAGAGTCCCTTCTTCTGCCTTTCCATCCATTTTTTCGCCTTCTACAGAGGGATGCAGGCTGTCATCATTAAACAGTCATTAAACAGTCTCACAGAATCAAGGTGATTCTTTCAGACTTTCCCGGACATTCCAGAGTACCATTCATCAATGGGTTTTGTGCAGAGTGCAATGTCATGGGCAGGAACCTCAGGGGCAAACACACTGCACTAACACCACCAGCAACCAGCTAAGCTGTGTGCACCTGCTCCTTCTATCTCCTGCTTTGAGGGGCAAGAAACAGAAAAGAACAGTTAATTTGCCTTCCTAGCTAGATGCTTCAGTAGAAGAGATACCTGCCAGGCCACAAAAGCACAGTAAGAAAAGAAGATATTCTGTGGGTTGTAAGTGTATACTTTTAATTTTACTGTGTAGCCTCTTTTTGTAATATATAAAGAGGATGAGAAAAACTTGATTTGTCAGTATTATTTGAATAGCTCCCCTTATGTTCATCTCTAGAATTTCTTTTTGTAGCACTGCATATTTCTTCTCCTTCTTGTTTATTTCTTCCAGTATCTCCATCTTTCATTAGTATTTCCAGCCAGTTCCTGAGCAGATGACACTGCCTCTCAGACAAGGGGATAGATATTAAACTAATTCTTTTCATAGGTGGATACATATTGGCAGTGATGGGAGTTGCAAGATTTGATGATACAAAACATGCAAAGAATCATGCTCAGTTCTTTAGGATTACTTAAATGCTTTAAAGCATGTGAAAGACCTGGTCTTGGTTTTTAAAAATGAAATAGAAGCACGAATTCATTTGAGAGACCACTCTACTGGCCAGAAAATTCAAAACTGGTAACCTTAATGGAGTGACTTGAAAGATTCACTTGGCTTACTGGCTTCCCTGCTGATTCATTCATTCATGCCCCTGGGAAGCTGAAGCATGATTTCACTAAATACGTGTCGAGGTTTGTGTACAGGTGTAAGGGGATGCATGCATGCAGTAAGCCTGCACTCTTTCCTTTACCTTGGTAGCATCACCCTCCCTTTCTGCTGCATTTTTTCAGCCTGACATGAAGAATAAAGGCACTTCACTCTCTTTCACTGACATGAACAAAAGGCTTTGTTGTTTGACAGCACAGGTTAACCATGTCCACAATGATGACCAAATCCAGAGAAACTGTACTTAAGTCTTCTCCTCTCCACCAAAGGTCTGAACACTAATCCAGTTTAAGATGGGGGGGCAGGGGCACAGGGAAGCAAAACTAAAACAAGCCAGAGTGTGCTTAGGTAGATAGAAAGTGATGCAGGGGAGCAAACCAAGACAATGTGGCACATCACTGTTGCAGTGACTGAGAAATACGAGATTGCTGTAGTGGGTTCAGGGCTCTGCAGGTGCATTTCTCTCACAACACTGAAAACAGATTTCAGACCCCTTTTGCACAGATGTTATACAGAGATAATTCTTACCTTTGCAATGAGAAACACTGTGAGTAAATTATCTATTACATTCACATCCATTATTAGACCCTCTTTCATCCATGCACCACAAATGTAGAGCCCAACAACACACACTGAGCAGCAAGAAAAGCCAGAACTCTCTTTATATCTCTTGTATTAAAATATTTAACACATTGCTACTTACTGCACCTTACCCTAAACTGGCATTCACTGCTTCACTATTCCTTTTATTTCATAGTCACTGTTACTTCAATGTTAGTTTCTTGGTCACATGCTTCAAATAATTAGGATAATTAACAACACTTGTGGTTTGCCTCCTATATGACTTGGCTTTTTCATTGCTTATTTTCAAGAGGGGAACCCTGTTCATCCTTTTTATACATACATGATCTATAGTTCAATTATTTTTATTCAACATAGCACAATTAACAGAGCTTTTGTAAAAGCCTCAACAGCCTCACAGACCCACAGTCTGTGGGTGAGACTGCATTCAATACAGTGCAAGCAGAATAAATAAAAGGTAGGCAGGGTAATCTGAACTTTAGCCTCCAAAGCATATTTTTACTCTTAGAATGGGACAATCCCCATTCATGCATGTGAAAAGGGGAAAGGAAAGCACAGTGTGCTCCTCAGTGCAGAATGAGGGTGCTTCAGAGCTCAGTGGGGACTCCTGCTGAGGGCTGCCCTCAGAGGGAGCAGGGAGCCAGGGACACTTGCATCTCCTGGACAAGAGAGCCTGGGTTCACAGGCAGCCTGAACATATCACTTCCCATCAAAAACAACACTGAGCTATTGAAACATCTAAAATGAAGATGTGGCAGGACAAACACAGCGCAAGCTCTATGTGAGGCACAGAACTGCTGTGATGATGCCAAGATGCACTGCCACTGAGCTCTGACAAGCAAACACCTGTCATATGGAGGTAGTTTAAGAAGTTACCTCGTGTTGTTACATCCAAATGTACAGTGCTGCTCAGGCATATTAATGTGTTGGCTCTGTGCAGCATTGTACTATGTTGACATAACCATAGTTTTTCCCTTGCTACATATGTTCTCTCTCCCCTCGTTAGCCTGTTTCATGTTGCTTCAGATTTAATTTGTTTCCTGAGCATTTGTTTAAGGAGCTGAACGAAATGGGGTGGCACAAACTTTCCCAAGGCAGTATTGACGTTCCAAGTGCGGTGAAATGGTGCAATATGCAAGAGAACAGACTGCAGATATTCACTACAGCAAAAGGCAGGTTTGTTTTTTCTAGAAATGTTTCATTTGTTCTAGCAGGTGTGTCTGATACCTTTTGCATAATGATAAACCCACACACATTCTTCATGCAAATAGTGACCCAAGAGTTGCTCTGAGTTGCTTCAAGTAGTGAGTGCGTGTAACAACCTGCACTTACATACACACTGTGTGTTTACGGAGCGTTCATACAATGCAAGGTAAACAGAGCCCATTGTGACAGGGCAGGGACACACAGGGCTGCTGGAACAGAGGTGCCATACTGCGACCAGCGCAGTCAGAATCTGCTGAAATTGTCAGAAAAGCTCTTCAGAGATACTGGGAGAGTCGTGCATCTGATCTTTCTCCTTTCCGCAGCCAGAAAATATTTTTCTCTCATGTGTGTTATTTGAAATGCCTCATCTATATCAACTGTTCCTGTTCCATAAAGGTTTGGGGAGCAAGGTATGGGAGCAAATGTGGAGGCTCGCCAATCTGGACCTTACACACTGTGACCACTGCACACTTGGGTACCTCCATGTGCTCCTCTGACCTGCCTTGGAAACTAAGCCTTGGTCAGCAGAGATTTCCTCTCATCCTATCTCACATCTGCTACCCTTCTCTTTCCTTAAATCTTCCAGGTGCTGTGCCTGAAAGGTCAGCAGAGCACTTCTTATATCAGCTCTCACCATCAATTAGGTCAGATTATTACTAAGAGCTTCTTCTTTTCTTATTAGTGATTTCACTTCACAGTTGAACCCAATCCTGATAGGCTGATGGACATTTTCTTAATACAAAACATAAATAAGACTGTTTGTCCAAATGGTTATCCTGGCAAACGTGCCTGTGAGCTAGCTTGTTGACAATCCTTTAATCCACTGTACTCAAAGGAAAGTGTAAAGGAAATAAATTTAAAAACGAGGCATTTCAGTTTGTGGCAATGTCCTAATGCACCTAAGTCTGCTTTTTCAACACAGAACTACCACTCTAGATGTAACTCTGATACACTAAAGTATTAAAGTATCTGAACTTTCTACCTTGAGCCAGGAGGTCAAATCAGCACCCATGTTTGATGCAGAACCTTCACAACATCACGGTACCTGTCTGAGCTTAGAGATTATGAATTACAATGGAGGCAGACATTTGCTTGCATCTCTGTTTTACCTGCTCTTTGGTGTCTACAAACTGTGTTTGACAGTAAATAGTTTAACTTCACCCATTTGATCTTGCACTGAAATGAACTTAAATGCTGACATCACTCACCTCTGAGTGTTACCTGGAGCTGTAACCACCCGAGGATCGAGATCCAGATATGCTTTCCAGACCACATAGTCCACCTCCATGGTTTTAATGCTTTCAGGACAGTCAAACATATATCTTTAAATAATGTAAGTCATCTACAGTGCAGTTTAAGTTTCCAGGTTTGACTTTGCACGGGAACATGCAGGGAGTGCCCAGTCAGCAGAAATGTGTTTGCAGAGGCTGGCAACCCTGCACGGAGACACGATGTCTGCGTGAGCGCCCAGCCCAGCAGCAACAGCCCTGGTCCTCCCTGCCTCTGCTCTGCTCCTGCGCTGCCAGGAGCCAGGGAGGATGTGGGAAATGGGCTGTAAATGCAGGACTTTAGGAGGCTGTAAATGGAAGGTTCACCACCAGGACTGAGGTATGGTCCCTTGGGAGATTTTCTTTGTTTTCAATGGGGTCAGGATTTCATCTGATAATGTTCTTACCACTCTAAAACCTGCTAAACTGCACAGACATTTGATAACCAGATAATTAATGGTGTTTCATGCAGAGCATTCCTGTGAAACACTGGACTCCCACTACAAGTCAATAAATATTTTATGCCCATTTGGGTAAGCAGGGTGAGTAAACCAAGAAAATTCACATGGTTTGCCTGGGACAGATTCTGACCTCTGCATCTTCTAATCCCTTAAATGTGAGATGAGTTTTGTCTTTCCCTGTGAGCAGTTTAATTCATTTCATAGTACTCAGTTTTAGTAAAAGCACTAGAATTTGTCTCAGTATGACTAAGAAAAGTAGCTAATAATTGTCATCAAGCTTATCTCTTTGGCATTTTAGCTTGAGTTCCGACTAATAAAGAACTATTTGAGATTTTAACAGAAATGTAAATGTTGAAGTTTCACAGGTCATTGAGTTTTATAATATTGAGTCATTGGGCTATTATACATTGATTGAGCAAATAGCAAATGGTGTGACTTGCCAAAGAGCATTACTCAAATATTGACCAGGAATTGATGACAGTCGGCTACTCTCCAAGGACTATGAAAGTTAACAGGAAATTTCTACCTGAGGCAACTGCAAGCTTCTGCCTTAGGAGAGGCACTTCTTTTGGTTCCTCTTTGTTACCATCTTTTTTAGTCTCCTCTGCGACACCCAAACACTCCTATCATAAACAGAAATGTACTTGGAGTAAATGCTTTCATTTGTGTCAATTTTTTTAGTTTATGTCTCAGTCACCTCTTATTTCCAACAATCTGTATTGATTTCTTTAATTAATCATATCTATTCTCCTTATATTTCAATATTATTTTATTATGATGAGATATATTTTTATTTAATGATACATATATATGCTTCCACCTATAAAGGGTGGAATATATGCAAAGACAAGTAGCCTGGGAGGAATACAGAGATATTGTCCAGGATCATGTAAGGAAAGCTCATGCTCTGCTAGAATAAATTTGGCCAGGGACGTTAAGGTCAACAAGAAAAGCTTCTATAGGTATATAAACGAAGATTTGGGAAAATGTGGTAGCTGTCCAGAGGGAAACAGAAGATCTGGTTACTCAGGATATGGAGATGGCCTCAGTTTTGACCAGCAAGTGATCCAGTCACACTGCCCAGATTGCAGAACCCAAAGGCAGGGACTGGGAGAATGAAAAACTGTCCACTTTAGAAGATCAGAGGGCATCTAATAGACTTTAAGGTGCAGAAGTCCATGGGACTTGTGACAAGATACATCCACAGTTCTTGAAGGAACTGGCCAAGGAAGTGGCTAAGCTACTACCCATCATATTTTAGATGTCATGGCAGTCCAGTGGCATTCCCACTGATTGGAAAAGGAGAAATGTTGCCGTCAGTTTTCAAAAGAGAAAAATGAAAGACCCAGGGAACCACAGGCTGGTCAGTCTCACCTCTGGGCCTGGCAAGATTATGGAGCAGATGTGCCTGGAAACCACGCTAAGGCACAAGGAAAACGAGGAGGTGGTTGGTGCCAGCCAGCTTTGCTAAGAGCAGATCAAGCCTGACAAATTTGATAGCCTTCTAAGAAGGGGTTACAGTGCTAGCAGATAAGGGAAGAGTGACAGACATCATCTGCCTGTACTTGTGCAAAGCATTTGACCTTGTCCTGCACGACAGCCTTGCCTCTAAACTGGAGAGACATGGATTTGACCTCTCAGTGGATAAGGAATTGTCTGGATAATCGCACTCAAGGAATAGTTTCCAAGGGCTCACTGGTCCAAGCAGAGACCTGTGACAACTAGAGTTCCTTGGGATTGGTACTGGGACCAGTGCTGTTCAACATCTTTGTCAGGGACATGGACAGCAAGTTTGCCAATCGTGCCAAGCTGTGTGGCACTGTACCTAAAGGAGACACACGGGAGAGATAGAGAGGGACTTTTGACAGGAGCATGTACTGATGGGACAAGAGGTAATGGGTTTAAACTGGAAGAGAGTGGGTTTAGATTAGATAATAGGAAGAAATTCTCTACTGTGAGGGTGGTGAGACACTGAACAGGTTGCCCACAGAAACTGTGAATGCCCTTCCCTAGAAGTATTCAAGGCCAGGCTGGATGGGGCTTTGAGTGGCCTGTTCTAGTGGAAGGTGTTCCTGTCTGTTGCAGGGAGGTTGAAACTAGATGATTTTAGGGTCCCTCCCAACCCAACCCATTCCATTATATTAAAAAACCAGGAATGCCAATATATGCAGGGTACTGCTCCATTGTAAAATGTGATTTGTATACAGTACAATGCATCTTATCTTGAACAAAGAATGCTAAAGTACAAGCTTCTAGCATGGTCTTATTTGGTTTCACTTCTCCAGAGTCATAAGCCTGATCCCAATGACAACATTTCAGCTCAGAAAGGAGAAACTGCTGTTGAGAAGACCTTGCCTTAAATCCTACATTTTCCTAGGACACAGGACACCCTGCAGAACTTTCAAAACCTGGTACTTAAGTAAGACTCTGATGCAGTTGGGGGTAGGAGCACATTCTGTTTTTCAAAATGTATAGCTAAAGGTTGCTCCTGGTTCGTCCACCTGGCTCAGAACCAGTCATTCACCCATATCCACAGAGGAATGGGCTTCATTCTCCTCCTCGCCATAAAAAAATTTGAATTAATTCCCTGAAGAGCCCCTAAGGCAGTTTGGGAACAATGTTCTTTCCTATAAAACTATTCCACACTACTTGGAACAACCATATATTTTCTTGGCCAGAGAGAGTGCTCTTGGACATTCGGCTGGATAGAGGTAACCAATGTGTCAGTCCCTGTTCTACTGCCTAATTCACACTTTTGTGCTGTATGTTTAATAAAACAGGAACTGACATCAAAGTGTCTTCTCTCCCATGTGAGTTGTTAACATGAGATCATAAAATCACATTCAATCTCCTTCTTTAGTTTAATTTCCTTCCTTTTTAATCTAATGGATGCTGAACTAGTCCATAAAAATTAGCTGAGTTTCAGCAGAACAGATGTGAGGACGAGAAGACACTGTAAGAAGTCACCCAGAGAAGAGCTGTGGATGCCCCATCCCTGGAGGTGTTTCAGGGCAGGTTAGATGGGGCTCTGAGCAACTTCCAATATCACTGAATGAGACACAGGGTCCACGTTCCCTGTGGCAGAGGAGGAACCTGAGCCCAAGCAGTCATATTTGTACCAGGGGTCCCTGCATTGAACATATGCCTGTTAAGCGATATTTCCATGCAGATTGTGGCCAATTGGGTAACTGGAGAGCAAGCCACTGGGTTGGGTCCTGCACACCATGAGATGAAGAGAGCAGCTTATTCATGAACACACAAGCGGTTTAAGCACAAGACAAGAACCAATTTGCCAGTTACTCTGACTGTGCTGGAGGCCCTTGGCCAAAGCCAGGTCTTCAGCACGGACCAGCAATCAAGGTCAGCCTCTGGACTTCCCATTACACTAAAAAAGGGCTGCCTGGCCACACTCGAATCTGCCCTGCTGTTCTCTCCAGCTGCTGCCCCACCACCAGGTAAACAAAAGGAGCACCTCCAGAGCCAGCTACACCAACATACCTCAAGAAGTGTTCAGTCACCACCAAGCACACAGAGTCACAGAGCAACTGCAAATAAATACCTGTCAACACCTGAGCTGTGAATGCTGCATTGCTATCCTTTGTGTAAAATGCCAAAACCTTTCCTTTGTATTTTTAGAGATTTGCACTCACATAATTCTTTTCCAGCCTTCCTTGGAGTTCTGAGCCACCATCTAGAAGGGTTTATATTCTGCTCCTGGTTTGGGAGCAGAAGTGTCTCTGGAATAGCTTTTGCAGTTTTCTGCCAGCAGAGGATACCCAGGACCAAAGCTTCCCACAGCCTTGAATGCAGATCCTGCTTTGAGGCTACACATACTCACTTCCGCTGCCTTTGAACGGGGAGCACACGAGATCTGATGCCTCACTTCGGTCATCTCTATAATATGGGGAAAACACATAAAGCTACTTTTGAAACTCTACCATTTTCATTTAGGCTTGCAATGTTTTCCAGCAGCAGGAATTTTGCACTGCCAGTCTTTGAGGTTTTAAGAACTACTGCACCTTGCCAAGAACATTTCTCATGACACAGGCTTATGATGGATAGATCAATAGATTCTTGAATCCTCATATCCTTTTCAAATTACTACCCAAGATATCTACCTGAGTAGGCCATCTTATCTGATAACTTAAACAAGCAACCTGTCTACACTTTAATTGTTATTGAGGATTAATGCTGTTTATAAAATGAAATCAATACAATCTCTATTGCTTATTAACTGAAACATTCTAGGCTCTGCTCTGTTTGCTTTGCTTTTCAATTAGTTTCTATTATTTTCCCTATTGGCTTTTAACAAATAGCTGTAGAAATAAACTTAATGGTTGTGAAACTGTTATCAGAGTCAACAAAGTCCCTTAATGGAAAGTCTTGTATATTTAAATGTAAAAAAGAATCCACTGTTTAATCATTTGACATTATGAGATAAGTTTATTGCTATACATCTGTTCTGTGTTGGGCCTTGGCTTTTTTTTAAGCTAAGCATTTAAGAGTTCTTAAGGGTTCTCTAAAGTTCAGATGTCAGAACTGTTAAGTCGGTCTCTATGTTTAAGATGAACAAACTCCACAGTCTAATAACTTTTGTTAAAAAATTGCAAAGCTGAAAATGGGCTGAAAACAATGGGATTCCTAGGAACATAATAAATATCATCCATTTACACTGCAAAAGTGTTCTCAACACTATGCAACAATTAAGTATCCGAAACACCTTACAGACACTGCTCATGCTTCCTCTGTGATCCCAACATGCAAGTGGACTTCTGCAGTTGCCAGGGTTTGTTCCTCCCTGTCAGAATGGAAGAAGAGCAAGAAGGGTTGATGGATGGTTTCTCAACTCTAGATGTACTCCTGAGTCTGAAGGAGGATCCAGAAGGTCAGCAGGTGAATGTGAAGGAGGGATGGACAGGTAGAGTAGTTTTGAGGGTACTGAGGGGATGATGTAGGTGACAAGTCTCAATATATAGTGTGACAGTAGCATATCTCATTCCAGCTAGCATCAAGACAGTGAAAACCTGTTTTCTCAGTCATTAGTTTTTGCTCTTTGAATGAAGAAAACTTTTCTTCCACATTACTCACCATGTGGGTGACAGAAGTGTGTTTGCTGACAGGCCTTTGAAGCAGAAACTCCCAGTCTATGGGAATAGAGTTCCACAATGCTCGCTGAGAGTTGTACCTTTATGGATCTTTCCTGCACTGCAGTTTCACACATCACTGCTCATAGCCAGAGACACCTGCAACCCACACGCTCTTGGCACACTGTTTGTGGGCTCTCAGCAGTTTAGCTGGACGGGGTCATGAAGCAAGCAAAGTTACAGGAGAGTGTTACATAATGAAGTGACGAGTTCACACAGGCCGGCAGCTTTGCCTGCTGCTGCTCAAACCACAGGCACCGAAAACAAGTGGCACAATTCCTGCACTTCTCTACAAAACGATTCTGATTTGGCAGCGTCACCTCCACTCCGTGTTCAATGACATAAGTGGAGAGCGGGTAAAAATGCAAGACATGGTTGAATCAAGCTCAGGAAACACAGAAACTTTTGGATGCAAACGTATAATCTCCAGCACAGACTACCATTTTGCTTCTGGGAATGTTCTCAGAACTACACACAAGTGAAGAGTTCTAAAATCTACCAGAAGCAGTGTGTGAGCTATCCAGTGCAACCTATCTCAGGAAATGTCTGTGCTCCCCTGGCTTCAAGTAATTCTGCTTGCAATCACCAGAACTGTTCCTAGCCTTTGCACAGCACAAATGCATTCCAGGGTAGGGCGAGGCAAATGGTTATGAAGCTTACTCAGGTGTCATTTATTTCATGAAAGTTTGCTGGTTATTATAATCAAATGTCAATTGTCTGTAATTGTGGCATGCAATGGAAAATCCCTACTTAGGACATGTTCTGCCACTTGCTGGTGAAGTACACTAACCCTCAACAATGAAGCAATACTGAAAAAATAGTTTTGACATGTAAGCAGGTCTGGGAGTATGATTAACACATATTTATTTTGATTTTTTTTTCTTATGGTTTTGCTGTAAGGAAACCATCCCGTATTTTAAAAGAAAAGTTCCATGAGAAATTAAAGAATTCTTCCTACTCAGTTCATTTACTAATCTAATTAGTAATTAATAAAACTTTCTGCTTTAATGGCCTCTGTTTAGACTTATCTTCACAATCATAGATGAATCGTGCAGTGATCTTGCAACACACAAATGTATCAGCGGCTTGTAAGTAAGGATCAGAGCATAGAGCATAACTTGAGCTCACCCCAGATGCTGTTAGAAGACATTCTCTGATAGGGAGCTTGCTTTCAGAGCTTCAAAATTGTGTAGTAACTACTTTTTAGGGGATCCTACTCAAGAAGAGAGGAGTAAAATTTGGTGTCAGAACTGTGACTGATGATTGACACTGGGGTGCATGGGGCAGGGAAGATCACTCAGTATTTTAAGTCTTTTTTTCTTTCCTTTTGAATGAAGCAAACTAATGGATTTTACACACATGCACTAACCATATTATCCTGAGGAGTTACAAAATTGTGGAAATGGCTTGACAATGCTTAGATTGATGAAGAGAGCTCTTAATGAAAACTTAAAAAAATTTCCAGTAGCAAACATCTTTTTAGCATTAGAGGCTGTAGAAAATAAAAGCACAATGACAGTTTGCATTTTGAAACTGAGGATGAAAAAATTCATATCAGAATCTAACCTCTGGGTCAGCTTGCACATAGATGCATTGGACTTGCCATCACTTGCAGATTGAAGTTGAGCCTGATTTACTTTCTGAAAAGATGGTACAGTTCAAACACTGGGCTTGATGCAGAAATCACATTGTGCGGTTTTATGGGTTGTTCTATGCATATGGAAAAATATTATCTGTATCTACCCTTAAAATCTTGTAATCTTTTGGAAAGAAAAGGAATTAATTGTATCTCAGCAGTCAAGTAATCAGGGTAGATTATGAGAAGATGTACTTGAAAAATTAAGAGGGGAGAGGAAAGAGAGGAATTTCCGCAAGGATTACATTAGCATGCCAAGTTGGTCTAATATTCCTCGTTAGTGTTTATATTCTCTGTGCACTGTATTTTTTTTTATAGCTGGCCTACTGTAGATGAAAATACCCACAAAGAAAATGTGCAAAGTTTCCTTGAGCCTGTGCCTGAAGAATTCTTACAATTCTGAAATTATCTGCACTGATTTTAACTGGCACACGTATGATAAACACCAAGATTTTATGCAGGTTTTTAGACAAGTTGACTTAGGCTGATTTGTAGTAGTCACTCCGGTGATCACATCAGCACTTTTAAACACATGCACTGTCACTTCCTGTAATGAGAAGTGACATGAATATGAGACCCAGTGGGACTTCTAATTTTTTTCCAGCCACTGATTGTACATATCACATATGTATACAGTGAAGAACAGAAATCATGGAACAAACCTAATTAAAGGTTTACTGGGAATAAAGGCCCAAAACTCTTAAAGAAAGTGTATATGTGTATGCACCTCCATAAAAATATAATTATACATGCTGGTGATTTTGAGAAACCACTTAATTTGCAAAATTATTTAATTCTGGGTATTCAGATCATTAGCAAAAGAGGACTTATTATCGTGTTTATTGGTATAATAATACACTTTTTTATACTTGCTTGTGGAACTGTACAACAATAGCACAAACATTATTCTGAGGATTAATTATTCTGAGGATTAATGTTTTCACAGCTTGAACTAACATGATTTTAGCTATTATTGTATTACAACTCTCCTCTTTACCATCTGCGTCTATTCACTTCTTTGGACTCCTGTGACTACATTTTAAACAACCATGACCTTCGTTAAATTACTTGGTTAAGGCTGATTTAGGGGCACAACTTCATTATTATTAATATGCAAGCCAGTAGGAAAATTGGAGAAATGCTCTGCAAAACCAGCATTTTATTTAGTAGGGAAGAACAAAGTATTATGGTTTTGGCACAAATATGCAACTCTTCACTCATAGGATGGAGAATAATTGGTTAGCAGCTCTTCAAAAAAAGGATTGCAGAGTTATAAACTGCAAGCTGAACTTGAAATTACAGTGCTGGACCTGTGAGCAAGATTAAACACGGCCTGAAATTTTCAGAGAAGACACTTCAAGAAAACTTCTTATAATGATATACTTCATACACAGAGCACAAAAGTGGTTGAAGTTCAGCACCTACCTGGCAAACCTGCAAATCATTTTCAGACAGTATTAATGGCAGTGGTTAACAGTTACTGCTAATATATAGGAATAAAATAACATGAGAACTCAACAGAATATACCCTTAAGTGAAGTTAGAGACACTAAGTACCATAAATGCAAGGTACACTACCAAACTTACAGGCAAAATATATTTTGCTACAAAATGGCCAGAGTTACATTTCGGCTTGCACAGAACCATAAGGATCAGACCCCTGTTGGTGCCCTTGCAGGGCAGACACCTCCCTCTCTAATCAGCTTTTACATTCTTGGCAAACAAAAAGAGCTCACTACAATCACATAGCCTGCGGAGCAGAGGCACAGAGCACAGCAGCTCCAGGGACTACACAGAGCAGAAAATATCATTCCGATGTCTGGGGCAGATGCAAATACGAATTCTATGGGCTTATTCTCTTGAATGGTATGTGTCTCTATGCTTAAAATAAGTGATGTATTCCAATTCATTTTTTATATAACATGAATAGTTGTATTTGATGTATCTTTCATGTAAAAAGAACTCAACAAAATTTAGAAAAAGATCAGTTGGGCCATTTTAGACTGACAACCCAAATATCACATTCTCTCTCTGGATCCAAGCTTGCTCAAAATGTTCTCAGTATTGTTTTATTTGGTTTGATTTCTGTCCCACTCTCCTAAAGAAAAGTAAGTAAAATGGGATCTCACAACACACACTCACAGACACCAAGTCCAGTTGCAGTAAGTCAGCATCTACCCCTCTGAAAATATCAGAAATGCCTGCTAATAGTTAACCAAAAAGTTACATAAAATGCCAGTATGCATAATTAAAAACTCTACTGAATGCTTGGCAAAACAGTGTCCATTTCTCACAAAAAGCTATAAATAGAAAGAATATTGAAGAAAAAAACCAACTAAACCTACCCAGAAGGTTTCTTTAAATGCCTAATTTTTATTTGAAGCTTTATTTATTTGAAACAGTAGGATACAAAAGATACCTTACAAAGCTGATTAAACTTCACCATGGGTCACACACCCAGCTGAAGGGTATTTTTTATTACCACCCAGATCAGTTCTCGTGAATATTACTTTGCAGTAACAATCCTGGAAATGACCTAGGAGCCAAAGAACCCTGCAGCAAGAATGGAAAGGGTAATATCCTCTCCAAGCAGACCCAAGGATCCTTTGGTGAGATGCCAGTTCTCTGGTGGAAAGTACCCACATTTTTCTGGATTGGCCTACATCTCCAACCCCTTCTCTCTTCCTACCCTCTGGCTCAGCAAACCACTTTCTCCCCAGTCCTCCCTCCACAATACCACCTGTGCCAACACAACTTCAGAGCCTCCTGGGGGAGTGTTTTGGCTGTACTCTCAGAGACTCAGTCCTGAGCCATAGAGAAAGCAGCTCAGGAGCAACTTCTTGGGGAGTGACTGCCGTGCTCAGCACTACCAGGGCACCTTGAGGTCTGCATTGGAGGGGAAAATTGGCTTCTGGGTAGGAACAGTGAAGAGTTGGTACCCTGCTTCCAACCCTCAAGCTCTGTGATGGCTGATCATTCAAGGCCATTCCTGATGGACCAGATGGCAAGGGACCCATGCAGGTGTTTGGCTTCACCAGTAAAAAAGCCCTGTACAAACCAGTGTGACTTTTTCCTCACAGCATGCTCTTGCATGCCCTCCTGAACGCTGCTGAGGACACTGCAGGACTGGATCCTAAGAGAGTGAATGCAATTTATGACCTAGCAGAGGAAATAATCTGTGTATTGCACGTATTGTTGGCACTAGCCTGCAAAGAACGTGAAATAGAGAAGACTCACTGAATAAGACAATGAGAGCACTGGAAGCTACAAAAGCCTGAAAGAAAAATGGCAAGCACCAACAGTAATAGCGAGCTTGAAGTGAGAGAGAACAACAAACTACATGTGCATTTATGATGTGCTGTGGCCCAGAGAAAAAAATCCAGTACAGTTTCATGGTGTGCATACTGACATAGTACTGCCCAGAACAGACACAAAATAGAATGGGCAAAAGGAACCTGAGTATAGCATTCATCTGGGAACTGCTGTCTTGTGGACAAATAGGGAGAAGTTGAAAGAAGTCAAACTTCTATGGGTTTGCCTGACACACAGTTCAAAATGACTGAATCCAAAGTCTAATACTGGGACCTGCCTAGCTCCAGATTTGATCAAAATTCATATTATGAGTGTGTACTTTCAAGTGCCGCTCTGATCTCACTGAGATTTATCCTATTATTGAGGTCAAACACACATTGCTGTGCTGTACTAGGGCAGGGCCTGAGACACAAAAAACCCAAGGAATTTTCCTGAAGAATACATACGAAACCTTTACTGTGACTTAAGAAATTGTTTCCACCCCTTGGATTTCTTTTACAATGCCTCCAGCTAAACTAAAAGCAGCAAGCAGACAATTTTTCAGCAGCTCTTTCAGCACATTATAATTAGAGCTCATTTCATCATCTTAAACATCCTTTAGTCAAAGAAGTGCTGATTGGAGCTGCAGCATTGACAGCTGCAATGAACTGAAGTTATATAGAAATCCTTGTGCACTTTGCTTGGAGGCACAGTTGTATATATTCCCATCACCAGGGCCAGGGCTGTGACCGCAGGGTCCGGACTGTCACCCCAGCACCTGCCGTGTCCGCTGGCTGGGTCACCATGATGCCCACAAGTTTTTGTTATTAACATTCTCACAAACACTTCTGTACCAACTAAGTCCCACATAAGTCTCTGGAGTGATGATAATTAATTATGGCCACTCCTGCTTAACTTTTTTTTTAAATTTTTTTTGATACTCTCTAATAATGTCGGCATAGTAAGCTAGTAAATGCACATCATTTCCCATTTGCTGACACTGTGTGCAACCTAGAGATACCAAGATCAGAGCTAAAAACATTCCCCAACTTTTAGGCCCCTCCATATTGTATGTTTTTAGAATAAACTTGGACAGACAAACCCTTGTTGCCACTGTGTAGAGAATTACTAACACACTGAGGAACACATTGGTGCAATTGCTAGCTTGATAGACTATTCATGTCAAACCTGATCCCTGTAAAGGGTTTCTACAACAAACTCCTGAATACCTTGGAAGTTCACATAAAGAACTCCTGCAGGATTTGAGCTTTTACTGATTTTCCCTCTCTTAAATACCTCTACCATACTCTGTGTCTATGTTGGAAACAGAAAAAAATCATATGAGATGAGAACAGCAAAAAAAAAAAGTAAAAGGTGGAATTTGATGGCCCCTATAGACCTGCAAGTCTGACTGCTGTTGTATGCAAATACACGGAAGCAGATAGAAAATAGCATAAAACACAGCTTGGGTTGATTAAAATGGGGCTACAACTTTTAATCCTTCTCTCAGAACTGATTTTCTTGGAAATGCGGCAGATTTATGTCAAGTCCTGTAAGACATCTCATATAGTGGCATATAGGAGCTTGCTGTTTTAAACTAGAGAAGGTGTGGATTAGCAGAATTATAAGGCAGGTAACAAGACATAGGGGATATAAGAGTATCCAATGCTGAAAGGGGATGTTGAGAGAACTCAATAACATAAAGGAAATTGGAGAGGCTGTAAGAGCCTTAATAACTGGAATAAAATTAATGAGAATAATATTTAGTGGTTCAAAGCAGAAGAATCTCCACTTGGCAGGTGACAAGTGTTTCTGCCGTAAGGAGATTTAGTTGAGTCTGCCCCTACGCTGGGATGCAGGGGATTTGCTTGGAGCATCCCATCATCTGCTCCTTCCTTCTGGCCTGTGCACCTAGATTTTTCCAAGGGGTAATGGCTGTATACAGGAAGAGGGTAGGTTTAGATTAGATTTTAGGAATAAATTATTTACGGTGAGGGTGGTGAGGCACTGGAACATGTTGCCTGGAGGAGTTGTGGATGCCCCATCCCTGGCAGTGTTCAAGACCACGTTAGACAGGGAGTTTAACAGCCTGGTTCAGTGAAAGGTGTCCCTGCTCATAGCAGGGGGGCTGGAACTAGATGATTTTTGAGGTGTTTTCCAACCCAAACCATTCTATGATTCTATGATTTCCACCCCAAAGAAACAAGCTGAAGGCACTGGAGGTGTGAAAGGATGGATACAAAGCCAGAATGCTGAGAAGCACTCATTTTGCCTCCCTTTATATTTACACACGAAGAACGGCAGTGAGCTGCCAGCGTGAATGACCACGTGTTCCACTGCTGCAATATGAACACAAACTTTCTGGTCAGTCTGCTCCAAAACCATTTACTGCATTCACAGTAATTTGTATTTGCAGTTCTAGCTTGAAATAAAATACATGAAAACTGCGTTGCTCCAGACATCAAAGTTAATCGGCAGCATCCTGGATTTTCAACTGTACGTTTTAAGAAATGATCTTAGTACAGGTTCCAAAGAGCTGCTGCTGCAATCCAACAGGGCACCACACTCCAGGGAGATGCCATAGGGCTTCAATCTGGCTCCCTGCAAACTGCTTTTTGGGGTTCACATGCATTTCCACGACTTTTATGGACCAGCTCTGACACTGAACTTCAGTGTTCAGGATCCTCTACGTAAGTAAGGGGCTGTTGCATGAGCAAAGAGATCCCTGGAGCTGCCAGGCAGGTTACCTGTGCATACAGCTGTGAGGTGTTGTGTAAGTACCACTGGCACGGGTATTTGCCTATGCAAATGTAGACACTTTATGGGGTTCATCCAAACACAGAGAGCTCTAACAGTTTGTCAAGTCCCAGAAAAACTGTGCAGGTTGGCGCAGTGCAACCCTTGATGGAAACAGGACTATTCCTTCCCAACCGCTGATGGAAAAACTATGTCTTCAGTTAACACAGCTTAATATAACAAGAAAAAAAGCCCATATAAACTAGGAGAAGATGTGAGTCTGCATAAAATTTCCTCATCTATTTCTTCCCTAACTAATCTCTGATAGGTATCTACACGTTGGCCACATGCCAGAATGGGCTACATTGTGAAAGACAGGCATTCTTTACATACATTGCATTGCTACATATGGAAAACAAGTTTCATGCCCTGACTGCTAGAGTACAGAAAACATTTTCTTTTTCCTAAAAGATCATGAAACTCAAGAAAAGGTACCCTTTCACAATGTGGGAGCAAAAAACATCAACAAGTTTCTGAATTAGCAAGCTAAAAGGAAGCGGGGGAGGAAAAGTGCAAAACATCATCGCCCCCAGTTCAAAATATTTGTATTTCCTCATTTCAGTTTCATTTTCTTGTTTTGTTGTTGGTTTAGGTAGAAGGGAGATAAATTTAAATTCACAATTACATTTTTTCCTGAAAATATTCTAAGAAGTCATTTTAACAAGATCAGAAATTTCCCAAAACATTCTTTGAGTAAGAAATCAAATCTGAAGATTTCATGAAAGTTACACTTGTTTTGACAAACAAGATCTTATCTGTCCCCCAGAGAAGAGGCTGTCTCAGTTTGCCATCCCAAGGAAAAGGCAGTTTCTTGAAGAAATTCTAGCCCACGTTATCAATTATGCAAGTCCTGTGCTTTTGCAATGTCCTTCTCAGTAGACTGCATCTAGGTGGAGAGTAACTCCTGACATGTAATCTTGACCTAACGATTTTGTCTCCATAGGAAACTATACCTAAAACTACACATGTAAACATCACTTCAGTCTATTAATACAATCTGAAATATTTCATTGGATAAATTGAATAAATTACTGTCATTATCTTTTTGCCTGAAACCTTCTTCTAAAAACAAAGTGAAATTACTGAATAAAACACATCCAATTACAATTTTTTTCTCTCCTAATCTGTCTCTCCATGACTAAGCTAACACTTGCCTACAAAGGTTAGCCTTGGGCTCTGTTGTACAGTCACCTCTTCTGTGTTTCAACATGCTGAGAACTTTTTTAAACTGGAAAAAAAAATACTGAGCCAGAAGAAGTTACTAGGGTTACTGTTTCTTGACTACTGTTGATATGAAAAGAAGATTTAGATATTTGTTAGGGTAAAACTATTCAGAGTAACAGACAGAAGAAGCTATGGATGAGCCTATCTAATCCTTCCTCTATATACGAGCATGTTAGACTTTATTACTGACGTACTGAACTGATTACTCAGTAGCACAGAGGTAGCTAATAATTCCAACCAAAGTGCAAAGGAAATGTAAGCCAAGCACACCAGAAAAAATTGCTAGTAGGACTGCCCATAGAATAAACCACTTTTCTCAGAAAACTGATGTGTCAAAAAATCTAGCTGATGCTCAGCACAAGAAATACTTTTTCAAAAGTCAGAACAAAAATAGAACTTCTGTGTGTCCACGGCCTTCTCATTATTTTTCCACGTCAGCCTTTTTTTAATGCAGTCCTTTCTGTTACATCCTTTAATTCCTTTCAGTCACTTGCTCCTTCCTAGTCTTTGGCCTAATATGTATTGTTCTCTGACCTGAATTCCTAGATAGACCCTTTATTTTTGTTTGTTCTTTCCTTTCCATGCCCTTTACCGTGATTTTTTTTCTTTAAAATATTAATGATTCTGGTTATTTATGAACCCTAGAGTACCAAGATTTCTTGAAATTGTTGTTGGGCAGTACCTGAAGCTTCACTAGCAAGACACTGTTTTGAAGACTGAGAACTCAACATCGTTTGAGTATTAATTAGTTATATTGTTTAGTGGCAATTTAGGACAGTTTTCTGATGAAAAGCAGAAAGGGTTAGATTGCACGGTCAAAACTACCAAATTACATGAACTAGATGCTTCACCTCCTGACAGCTGGCTATAAAGTGATGTCCTCAGCAAAAGCTCCAGGTCAGGAATTCACTAAAATTAGACACCGGCCATTGCTTTTGAATGCTTTCCAATTATCTGTGATAGTTTGGGACTACACCTCTTAATAAATTTAGTGGCCTGATGGACTGAAGCTAGAAATGCAAAAGTTTTCCTGGACAGACGCAAAGCGTCACTGAGTACAATGAAACAGCAGCTTGCAAAAGTGTCTTTGATCCAGGAGTTTAGGTTAAACCGTAGTGGAGGGGTTTATATCATGTTAAGGAACACTTAGCAGAAGAAGAGCAAGGCCAGTCTGAATTGGGATATTTTATCTTTACCAGAATCGAGTGATAGAATTATAATCCTCTTCAGGAACCAAAAACACAGCCCTGAACCACTTCTGCCACTCATAGTTGGCAACTTTAATCTGTTTTTATCTTCAGCTCCTAGAGAGCAGCATCTCGCCTGCATTCCCATCAATACAAACACAGAAACTTTTGAATTACGGATACCTAAAACTACGGATCCTTCAATAAATAGTGACCCCTTAAAAACAGTGTGCCAGACTAATGCCCTTGGTTGAATCAGGAGTTATTAACCTGCAATTTTTGGTGTTTTATTTCTTTCTATTAACTATTTGCAGCCTTTTCTGAACAGTGCTGGGTATTTTTTTCTCCATTTGAAGAAGTTCCTTTAGCAGCATTACAACAAGCTTCTCCCATTCTTAACATCTTCCATAATTTTTAGTCAACCCTGTGCTGGCTGCTGCTTCTTGTGCTGTTTTAATAGAACCAAATATTTGGAGTTTTGGGCATCATGGTTATGGTGCCTTTTGTTAGCACAGACCAGAGAATCACATAGAAATGGAAATCAGACATGAACCTTCCCTTTTCCAGGGTGCTTCATGATGATTCTACCATATATACACTGATACCTGTGAGTTTTTATCCCTTTACCAGCAAGAGTAGGAAACCACTCTCCATCTCTTTTTGATACAAACTATTGCAAGGATCATACAGTAGAAAAGATTATATATAGCCTGGGTCAATATTGGTTTTGTATTCACCTTGTGCATGTTGTATCCACCACAAAGGTAATATGCACTTGTTTGACTTCACTGCATCTTGCAAAGGCTGAGAGTCAAAAGACCCTGCCCTTGAGACTGTGTGTTGGAAGGCCTACAGATCTGAAAGCATGTTTTAAGCTAAAAGGACAGCATAAATGTCCAAGCCAGGCAGATATGTTAGAAAAAATTGCTACAGCTGGCTCTTTAGCAGCCCAGAACAACATAAATGTTCCAAAGGACGTGATGCCGGTCCAGCTCACAGCCGTGCATCCTTCCCCTCCGCAGCACAGATGATGGCTGCTGTAGACAAGCGAGGGGCCCTTTGCTCCTCAGGGGAGCAGTTGCATTTTGACAGTAGGACACAGCTTGCTTACACAAATCCTACAGGAAAAGAAGGGATTGTAGGCCAGGGAAACCACTGCACAACTAACCACGCTTTGCCTAGAGGAGTGCTCAACTCCAGTCCATACATCCACTTTTAGAAAGCCAACAAATGCCAACATCTCAAGGAAAGAGTGAAGTGGTGTTTTTGCAAAGGATTAGGAATGATGACCAAGCAGTCAGTAGGAGTGAAATATTTGCACATGCTCAGGACCACTCCATAGAGGCAAGCACATGTTCATCTTTATCACGTGGGCTTCAGTGGAAATTCTCCAGGTTTTGTCAATCACAGCTGCATAATGAACAAGAGAGAGGACGAATGTGCCAAATATTCTGGCCACATTCATACTGGTCTTGCTAGCTCTGGCCAATATAGAACAATACTAAGATGTCCTATATTTATGTGTACGTGGACTGAGCAATGTGGTGGTAACAAGTGCTGACAAAATATCCTTACTCCAGTCCAATCCATCAGCCCTCCCACTGCATCTGGCTCTCTGTGTGGCTACTTCTTAGTAAAACTGTTCTGGAGAGCAAGATCTTCCTTTATTTTTGGCAAATAATTTTATAATAATATTTCAGTAATTAAGGACAGAATTCAGTTAATAGCTGGAGAAGGCATTTTAATTTATTCAATCTGTTTTAAATGTCAGCAGTGACTGCACATTTGAAGCTCTGTTGGGCAACTGATTCCATAACCCCCAGTCATAATTAACCTGCAATCAGGGTATGACAAGTCAAGTAACCTACCGAGGTGGATCTTAACAAATTATCAGAAACATTAAGAAAAAAATTAATGGTGGCTAGCAATGGCCAGTCAAAACGGAAAAAAATTTAAAAATTCATTAATAGGAACCAACTTGTTCCACTACAGCTTTGTTCTTTGACATTTAGCTTTTACTAAGCAGAATACATTGGAAAGGACACTTGGGCTCACCATGAGCTTAGAAGTAGGAGCCAGACCTCGGAATTTTGCCAGTGGGATTTGAAAACCAAAAGCAGCAACAGGCAGAAACCAAGAATTTCAACTCCTTTGCCCTCAATGGACAAAAATATTCCTTCCTTGTTTACTTTTTCTATCCAGAAAAACAAATAAATAAAAAAATAAACCCAACCTAAACCCAGCCACAGTGTTCTGCAGGTGACCTTCATGTGCTATTTGCCATGTAGGAGGAGGCTGGCGGGAGGGGGAAGAGAAACAGTAGCTTTCATGTGCCTTTTTGTGGTAATCATCTCTGTTAAACCCACTGTTAGTGCTGTAATGCCTACTTCATCTTCACACCATGCAAATGTGTGGAGTCCTTTGAAACAGAGGTAAGTCACTTGCACCTCAAGGGCACTACGATGTTAGTTATATCTAGCTGCATTTAAACAATAGAACTTCTTTTTCATCCAGAGGGAGAACAACAAAATGACTTTTTGAATCCTGACTCACAGGGGAGAGACACTTTCTGAATCAGTGCTACCACCTTTGGGCAATACCTGACTGTTCCCGGCAAGTGCTGCTTCTCTATAACCACTTGAGTGTCTCAACACCAAACATTTCTGAGCAGGCAGGATCAGATCACTGAGGAACAATGAATCCAAAAAGCAAGAAACAGCAAAAATAAAAATAAAAATCATAGTTTATAATAAACACACATGAAAATAATATTTCTGTTCATTTGAGAATAGTGGGTCTGAACAATTTCAAATTCTGAAAGCAGAGAATGGGAACAAGAAATGTTCCAAGATGACATAAGAAACTGGCAACTTTACCTGTGCTCTGCTTCTTCTAGAGACTAACACGTGGAACTTTCCATCAAAGAGGGGGAAGAAATTTCCTTTATTTTTCCTCTTTTGGTTCTCTCCCTTACATCCTGCTGTTGTAAGGAAAAATCACCCTTTCAAGCTCTATGAGATACCTGATATTATTCTTCCAGTTGGGAATAGATAGTATTTTCATAGAATTTCAGCTGTCACAATACTTGATTACTACAACACATAACTGTTGAAGGAAGCCAGATAGAAAGTGTAGAAGTTTCCAGCTTAAATATTGAACAAAAAACCTCACCAAAACTGGCTTAAATTGATGTCCATTTTTGTTATAACAACATATGTTTGTTCCATTTTACATATCCAATTTCAACTTTCCAACTGGAAAACTTCAAAAGAAAAAATATTTTATGGAAATATTTATTTATCAGTAATTCCCAATTTTGCTGATGAAATAAGGGATAAAAGCTTAGCATATGATTACAACATTATTGTCACAAAGTGATGAACCTTGTGATAAAGGTAAATAGGATCCTAAATTATGTTTAGACACCTGACTACCAATAAAATCTACAGGTATGAAGCCCTTTCTTGGCTGTATACTGCAGGGCAGAGACTATTAATTTAAACCAGGATTTTATTTCTTTTTTTCAGGTTGTCTCTGGAATGACTACCTGTCTTGCAGGGTTCTAGTTTTGATAATCGGCTTGTGATCATTACTGGCACAAGTTTCTCAGGGGATTGAAATTTCAGCAATACTGCACTGAGAATTCATACAAACATTTGATAGGTTAGCAAGACACGTGGTAAGAAGAAACAAAAGGATGCAAGACAATCTAGAAATGCAACATGATTTGGAAATGGAGGAGCAGCTAGAAAGAGAATGAAAAAATCCATTTATCTGATAATGAGAGGCACCAACACACCCACTTCTTTTCTCTCTGCTTTCTTCCAGCCTTTCACTCTCCTCCTATAAACAAGCAAACACCACCCCATCATCTTCCGTAACAGGCTTTGTCATAGTCCTAAATACTTTAATATATACATAAATGCAGAGGGAAACTTTGTTGTTTCCATTTTGCAAACAGAATCCATATGCTCTGTTTCCATATCTGCTTTGAACGTTTTTCTGCATGATCTGCTTTTCTCCAATATGCAGGTTCCTTGTACAAGCATTTCTTCTGTTAGAAACCCTCCTATTTGTAGGCATTATTTTTCATCCTTTTTCTGCAACTGCCCCTCTCATAGTTGAGTTCTGGAATGCTTCTTTCCCTCTGGGCTTGGTATGCATTTATCTCTTCTCAGAGGCAGAAATTACTTCATCATCCCTGAATGCAAGACACTAGGTACACGTAGACAGAACTATGCTTTTTCTTACAGGGAAGTATTCCCAGGCTGTTTACTAAGTCTCATGGTCCTCCGTAACAGAGACTAATGCAGCCAATATACTAAAATCATAGTGATTCTCCAGTAGTTCCCATCGGATTGGAATTATCTTGAAAGACACATTCCCAAGCTTAAGTAACAGAAGACAGTCCCAAAGAAGAGACACAGGAGGATTTCCCCCAGGCCCAGACCCCACTCCATCATCCCGAAGGAGCCTTCTTGATACTGCAGATGTTTCATGCTTTAATATAAAATAACACTTTTTAAAATAAAGAACCTTCTCTTCATACTTTAACTTCCATGAACCTTGAGCAAGAAATTTTTAAAAAGAATCAGCCAAGCGTTACAAGCCTCACTGTAAGAAAAGCAGTGCGAGTTTGTCTCAGCTTTGCGGGGCCAGCTCATGTCCCACGAGCAAAAACAGCCTTTGCTTTTCCTTGTCTGTCAATTTCCCAAGCCCATTCATCAAGGGCTCATTTTCTTAACAATGAAGAACTGTTAGAGCAATGAAAAAGCTGTTTATGTGTATTTTACTTTATTTTAATAACAAACCAAGAAAGGAAGGGAACTGAGAAAATGAGAATTCCCTTGTTTGAAGACACCTGAATCTGAAACCAAAAAATTCTGTAGAAACCAGGCATCTCTATTTTAAGGTGACAAAATATTCAGGGCTGCAGATCATATTCTTCTCATTTCCCTGTGGCTGCTCTTAAACTCTGAAATAAGAGTAGATAAAATTGACTTTTTTGAAAAAAAGCAAAACCAAACCACACCACTTCATATTCAGAGTTTGACCACACGTCAACCTTGAAACACTTGGGTTTTCTAGCCTGTACCTATCACATAGGTTAATAACTAATCTCCAGAGGACTGGACCAGTGGCTCCTATTATTTTTAACATGTTTTAGTACCAGTTTCATCTGAGGAGGAATTGCAGGGGAATTAATTTTTCAGAGACTCGGTCAGAGCAGGGCAGGAGCAGGGACGGAGTGCAGGCTGAAGAAGAGGCTGATTCTGCTTCACTATCTAGTTCATGGCTTCCATACAGTGCTGGATGACTATGCGGCTATGGAGGATAAACCACACCCTCCTGGAGGTCAATTCATTGCTGGACACCTCAGCCATAAATGCTACATAAAAAGTAACGTTACGCACAGCTGGGCTGAAATACGCCCATCTACTCAATTACACCAAAAATCAGAGGACACTTCACCCACATGTTGCAGGAGATATTAACTCCATGCAACATGCTGAACTGCAAGTTTAAATCTGGATATCTGGAGAGAAGTCTGGACAGCTCTTCCAAGTTGGCTAAATAGCTTGTTTCAAGAGCAGAAAGTTAAGTTGGTTTTCCCCTGGGAAACAAAGTTTTGTGACACCCTCCTGCACAGAAGCTGTATGATAGCCTGACCCACTGCTGGTTACAGAAAGCCAGCCCTATGGAGCAGAATTTCAGGAGAGCTCATCAGATGCTTCTGGCACTGCAACTGTGTTGCACATGGACAACGTCATTAAATTCAATTAAGCAACCTTGCAGTTGCAAGCAGGGCAGACACCCTGGTTGGGATTTGAACAACTGGGATTTGTGCTGCATCTTCCTCCAGTCAAGCCCAGGATTTAGATTCAGCATCTTTTATGAGCAGCATATGCACACACCACAGGATGCAAGAGTTCAACTTATAAGTTGTGTTCCTTCTTTTTTGGTTCACCTGGTGGCTGATGGGCGCTACTTTTCCCAATGAAGTTACACCTTGCAGGTGTGCTGACTTTGGCGGAAAGCAGAATTGGGTGGAAAACCAAGTGTAGCAACAAACCATGGAACCGTTATTCACTGTCTGATGGCAAGGAATAGGCATAGCTGCCTTTGAAAGTGCACACCTAGCCACATAATCATTCTACAATTGCTTCTTAATGCAAAGGATAAAGCCTTTCACCTCCTTTCAGCCTTTTCCCATGGCCAGCACTACTGTTCTGTAATAACTCATCTCTGAGTAACAAAGTAAACAGCATTACAAAATAATTTCTGAAGCCAAATATCTGATAAAGATGATTAATGCCTCATGAAATGCCCAAGTCATATTTGCAATAATTGCAATATTTGAGATGGATAAGAAGAGAGACTTATAGGATTTGCTGTAAGGCTGAATTATCTACAGGAAGTTCATGTGAAAGTCACGCTACCATCTAACTCGCTGGTACCTGCCAGGCATAGTCCTTAACAGCTAGCTTATTTGTTTTCTGGATTTTAGAATTAGAACAGTTAAGAGTTTTGAGATAGATTTTTTAAAGCTACCTTCATAAATACCCTCATTCTTGAGAGAAACTGTATTGGTCTAGAAACTGCTGCACAAATGCAGGAATATTTCTCAGTGAACAGAGTTTTGGGATATTCTTGAATGGCTGCCCAAACCAAAGTTTCACAATGTTTGTTCAAGACAAAGTTTGCCAGCAAGTACAATGTACTTTCAAAGAAAAGTGACGTATTTCTTCTTCTGAACAGCTTACGTGGGTATGTTCTGTAGTTTCCCAGCACGACAAAAATCTAAATGCTTGGCACATGCTTTGGGGGAAGGAAGAGTGAAAGGTACTATCTTAGAGGGCTTCAGTCACTTCACATTATATAGTTCATAAACTGTGAAGAGAATTATGGATAAGTTCCTTTTTTTTCCTATGATAGGATAAAGAAACTCTTTTGTTTATAATCATAGATTGTCTCCGTAACCAGCTAACACACAATATGATAACATTTGATGAAAGAGCAATATGAAAGAGAAGATATTACTGTTGGCAGCCACCTACTCCAGAGTTCTCATATTTATTCAAGCAAAATTATTATTATTATTACATCATTTTGTTAATAATGACTGAACACTTTGTAAAGATTGTTAAAAGCTAAATTCACAAGTGGAGTTGTTCTGACTGGACATAACTGTTTTGTTTTGCTTTCATGATGCCTTAAGGTTCTCTCTTATAGTCAGACACTTCTCTGGTGCTAATGAAAAGCCTTGCTGCAAATACTCCAATTTAATTATTATTCTATGACCACTCCTATACCCCCCAGCCCCAAATTGCACCAACATGAACACCAGTGGCAAACAAGCACAAACAGGGCATGAAAAAGGTCAAAGAAAATTTGTTTCCAACTTTAAATAAGTATTGCTGTAAAACTCTGCTCAGCACCTGCTGAGCCCTTACAGCCCCTAGAATTTTCTGTACTCCTGCAAACTGCTCATTTCACATGGAGGGGTAAGGAGGAAATATCTGGAAGAGGAAAGCTGGCACTGAGGAGGATCCTTCTGCAGCCATTCCCATCTATCATGTGAAACTCCAGGCCCCCTTGAACAGTCACAGTGTAGCAGGGGAGGAATGTGGACAGACATTTCCCTCCTTTTCTAGTGCAAACAAGCAGAAACAGGGAAATGCCTTGCAGGTCCGAGTGAGCACAGATGGGTGCACAGGGGATAGGGCTGAGCCACCACACTCTGTTTTGCACCACACTCTAAAAACATTCAGTTTGTATAGCAGGCTACACAGACATCTTTTTCTTAAGGTGTGCTGCAATACCCAGTCGCTTGCAGCTACCACCAAAGAGCCTGATGGCTCAGCACATTCCGACTGATATCCAGACTTTTTTTACCCACTAGAAGACTCAGTAAGTAACAGAGAAACCCTTACTTGAGCCCTTCCTATGACTGCAAAATCCCAGAGCAGGAAATGGAGCATCAGCTGCAAAGGCTGAACAATGATGGCAAAGCACAGTTGCCAGCACTTCTCTGCCCAGTCACAAGTGCTGTGGCAGGAGACACCAATAGAGCTGGCACGGCCTTTGTCTGCTCCTCCCTTGATTCCTCTCATTGATTCTCCAAAATGCCCCTGAATCCACTTCCTCCCTTGTTAGGAAAGAGGGAAGCTGGTCTGAAATCAGCTTAGTCACGATCACTGGTGCAGTCGCACAGTGCTTGCTGAAAAGAAGGGAACCCTTCTTTACCCACACCCAATCTAATATTATACTACTCTGGTCTATAACCACACATTTTTGGAAGTACTTGTCACAAGTGACAATTTTACTAACAAACACTATGACAGAGGAACACTAGAAAACAAGCAAGCACAAAAACCTGAAGTAAAGGAGACTTCAGAAACGATAATATTTCTTTTATTTACAAGGAACAAAGAACCTCATGTGTGTCAGGAATAAATGGAAATCAGCCTCCAGCCTTCACAAATGAATTATCATGTGTAGAAAACATAGTGTATTTGTTAAAAATAAAGATGTAATTTGCAATTAACTAAGGAACAAGAAGTATTTATTCTAGAGCCAGTCTATTGAGGTTTTTAAAACTGGCATATTCTGATCTCATCTGTTTCCCTATGGGCAAAGAAGCCAATCTTGAGCTTTCCTGTTGCAGATCAAAGTGATGGCTACAAATGTTAGTAAAACAAAGTCTCCCCTAGTGTCAGGCAAAACAGGATAAAAACGAACAAGCAAAAACTTCTGCACAAGGACATGGGACAAAATGGAGGAGTACTTCTGCCATGCTAAGAAAGCTGAACATCTACTAAATCTTGGATTTCAACAAATACAACGCTATTATGATAGGAGACTGGTTACCATATATGCACCAACCCTCTGGGGAATCTGATTTTTATTTTCCTTCCTGCTCGAGGGACAGTTGTTCATATATTTATTTGCATTGCCATAACGTGGAGATGCAGGCTGTGATCAGAGGTCCATTGTGTAAGGTGCTGTGCACACAGTTTATCAAAACAGCCTCCGCTTCAGAGACCCTCCAGTCTAAACAGGGAAATTCTAGAAGTCCCGAGAGGAAACAAAAGCTTGTAAGGTTTCCAAGAGAGAACCAAAAAGTCTTTGGAAAAGCATCTTTGGGTGGCATTTCAGACTAAACGGAAATCTTGATGCTCTCATCTCAGTGATATATTTCCTTGGGTTTGTGTCATTAGAAATCTTCCCTGTATTTTCTCAGCAATTAGACCAAAACATTTGCAGATAATAAAACTGAGGCTTGAAGTTTGTGCCCATAGCAAAACGTAACCAGAGTACCTTTCTATCAGAGAATTAATTGCTTCATGAATTCGCACAATTGCTTCTCAAACATCAAGTACCAGAAATTCCTCATTTACTCTTCATCTGCAAACATTACAAACTAACTCCTTGTTACTCCACTACTTGTTCAATCTTTCTTGAAGATCAAGGGAACTTGGAAAAGTACAGAAAACTTCTCCACATGAATGACTGTTACATGGGTGAGAGAGCAATAAAAATTCTGAAGGCAAGTGCACTGGGGTATTTTCAAAATTAAGGCCTGAAAATAACCTTTTCAAAGAACATGATTCCCAGATTAGTTTATGTAAAAAAAAAAGGAGCAAAACAACAGGAACAGGTGTGTTTCTATACATATTATCTTGTATCCCTTTAGAGACAAAATTATTAAATATAAGGCACAATGAAATGTCACCCTCTAAATATAAATATGCATTAGAAAGAGAAGTGTGGGCATTTTAAGCAAACAGAAATAACCGGTGGGCAGGACAGGGAGTTTGAGGAGATACGCTTTACTGGGATGCCACTGTTTGAGGGCATATTCCTCCTTCTCTGTTCTAGGAAAAAATGGATCAAGCAGGGAACACAAAACCTCAAGGGTAATGCCAGGATGATGCTTACCTTCGTGTTCATACAGAATCACAGCACCATGAAGCCTCTTGTCTTTGAACTTCCTCTATTTTTCCAGCAACAGCGCTCTCCCTTTGGTCTCTGAATGGACTTCAGGATTCTCTACAAGTCTGCAAAGAAAGAGATGGATAGACTGAAAAGATCCTTGCTCCTCAGCTGTGTTGTTGGTAGAGCTTCATCACTGTAAAATGATTTACCCTAGAGGGACTCTAGATATGCATTAAACTTCCGCCCTACATCTTGGCAAGAAGTGGAGATCTTATAAGGAGTGTTACTTCTGCTGGATGTGCTGGAGGACAAGGTGAGAAAGAGGAGAGAGTGAAAAAGCAGCACATTTCTCATGGTTTATTCAGACCAAGCTGCCCCCCCTTAGCCTTCCATTGTGAACATAAGTAAAACACATTTATATTCATATAGAAATACTGCTGCTAGATTAGTGGACAAAACTCTGACATGGAAATTCACTGAATTAGTGGAATTTAAGGAACAACAAATTTTTAAAGAATTCACAAGCAGTACTTAACTGGTAGAAGATGTAAATGCTAGCAATTTTACCACTTTGGTAGTTAGGTTCTGATCTTATGTTTCAACAGTTGAACATAGTAAAAATACTTCACTAAGGTCATATTGCAAGTGTTGTTTATCTTCTAAGCAAATAATGGCATAATCTACTTTGGCACTGCTACCTGTTAATAGCACCACAAAGAATTTCTTTTTTTGTACACCATCTTCTGAGTTGCAAAAAATGTTAATCCCCGATAGAACTGGAGGAGCTAATTTCGTAAAAAGCAGAACATGCCTGATTTAGTAAAGGGATTTCTGTTCTGAAGCTTTCAAACCTCTTGTTCACCTTCCTGTCAATCACTGAATTGAATCAACCTTTTAGTGGAAGCAACGTCATCTTATCTGGTAAGAAGAAAAGGGTATACAAAAAGCCACTTCAGCAGTATAGCAGCCCTGCTTGCTGTGCTCCAGACATGAGATTCTAAATTCTTTAGCTGACAAATGACCCTAGAATGTACATAGATGTGAAGAGCAAATGGAGGTAACAGCCCAAAGCATTTGAAAGAAACTGCAAGTCAAGGACTCAGTAGCAGGCAGGCTGACCTGGCTAACTTCACCACTCTCAGTTTCCAGTACCCTTCCATTTCGAAGTAAGGAGGAGACTGCAGACTTGTTGGACAAAATCTGCTAAAGCATTGTCATGTGAGTTTATTTAGAGATTTTGCTGACAGCAAATTCCAAGACAGTAAGTGTTTTACCAAACATGGATGCAATACTCCTTCAGACCAGCTGCTGCACCCTTGTGTGATTGAAATAATTCTTAAGACAGTGGCTTCTAGGAGATTTTTTCACTTTTGTGGGGTTTTTTTGGGTTGTTGTTATTGGTTGGTTGGGTTGGGTTTTTTAATTTAAACTCTGGTTAGCGAATTGAGTCTAAAACACGCGGAATTCTTAAGCCACTGCCATTCAAGTGGAGCTAGAGATTTGATATGGCGCAATAAATTACTTAAAAAAGAAATTTTAAAAATCAGTAGAAAAACCACTGACACTTTAACAAAGCACTGAAGAAATGAAAACCTGGAATCTCATAATTTTAGTCTTTGTTATTTCACCACTCTTCATCTGACCATGTTGCTTCTCCCTGTAGCATTAACTTGATCTCTTATAAAATACACAGTAGACAAAGAGGTTCCTATGTTTTGGATCAGCTATTCTAATCTAGAAAATTCTTTTTCTGTAGTGAAGTTTTAAGGCTTTGAGAAACATGCAGCCTTTGTTACAACTCATACAGGAATAAACTCTAAATTCACTACATTAAACCTGTTATTGCCAAGGACCACAATGAAGAGACAGATTTATTCAATATGCTTTCCACTAGGGTCAATAAAGTCATAGTTTATGGTTGTTTCTTATGTAATGAACATGAAAGATGCAAAAGGATTCCATTTTAGGACAGAATTAAAATGAGCTATTTAATACACCAAAAACTAGTGCATACTGTGTTGCAAGTCCGCAGTGTTCCACAGTGTCAAATGCTGCCTAAGCCATTAAACAAATTAAATGGATTAAGTTTCAAAAATAACCTGTGAGCTACTGAGAAACAATTTCTGCTGCCCCTCAAGACAACCTGTGTATTACCAATGGTATGAAGATTAGGGTAGCCTGAAACCCTCCCTTGGCTGCACACTGGTTAGGAACACGTACTTCAAGCCTTCCGGCCTAAATACAAGCTTGAACCACCAAGTGAAGCTCTTCACTCCCTTCAGCTTCATGCAAAGACCTCATAATGCCACGATTTTACATTCTCTGAGTACCCACACATCAGGCTGACTGCAAAGCTGGCCTAGGTTTATGCAAAAGATGCAAGTTAATACTGCTCTCAACTTGTAGTCTGCATGGAAATAAACTGTTATCTGCTCAGCTACAGACAGTGGCAAAATTTTCTCACCTGCACATTTCCTGCATGTTTTTTTTCTGTGTTCTGATATTTCTTAGCCTATTATGTGGTAACTGATTACCACCACCAGGGAGATAAAACAGCTCTTCCCTGGCAAGTACAGGAGAATTGCAAGGATAACTAATTAATATTTTAATATGCAAATAAGATATTCCTTTACAGCTGGGTTTTTTCATAGCATTGTAGAAATTATACAAAGACTTAATCTCTGGTTCAGAATCTCACAACCACAAATCACAGGAGGCTGGAAGTGCATCACTGCTACTTGCCCTCTCCATGCACTGTTTCCTTAGATATCCACATTTCAGACCTCTGGAGACAGGATTCAGGGATAGAAGAAAACTAATCTGGCAAGGCACAGCCATGCCTTTGCGTAAGACAGCACAACTTCAGGACATTTTTACACTATTTACTTTCTTTTCTCCAAATGCCAGTCCTGCTAGGTTGCTCTTCCATTAACTGCACAACGTGCAAATGGATTCAGGGCTAGAGAAAAGGTTACTGGACAGGAAGCTTGATCCCACCAGATCATACAAAGCCAAACTCTTGATTTCAGTAATGGGCTGAATTCAGCTCCAGGGAAAATGACAGCATAGATATTGTGACAAAAACCAGCCCTAGGATCCCATTATGAGGTAAAAAATGAAGGAACATGAAACAGCATATGTGGAAATGAAGACTGGGCAAGGCCCTGGTCTTGATACTTTTTTTGTATTTAATTATGCCCTCCACATAAAAATTTCAGGCATTTTATAATAACAATCCACCAAGAAATAAAGATTATTTTTGTTTGATATTTTCACCTTCTGGGAAAACTAGAGCCTGGTGTTTAAAGACATATCCAGTTCCTCCAGTGGGTCACCTTTTCTTCTCTGTCAGCTGACACAGTCACTCCACTTATTGGCTTGGATTCTGCATTTTTCTGCAAGCACCAGTTCCTGAAATCTCTAATATTTCACATTGGTAAGTCTTTGCCTAAAACATAGTATGAAAAAGAGAAGAAAATAAATGCTGGAAGACCAGGAAAATATGCCTCCAATTTTAAGAAAAAAAATGCTTTTAACTTTGATAAAAAATTGCCACCACATTTCTATTTAAAAAAAAAATAAGGCAAAAAAGGCCTGGAAAACAAAACTGCAGACTTGTGTGTCTCAAGCAGTTACCACTGCTGCTTATCCAGGCTTTGAAGGATGGTTTTCCCATGGTCCTATGTCTCAGAAAGTCTCTTCCATGTTTGTTACAGGTACCTAGTAAAAAAAAGAGTTTGTGATGGCACTTTTCCCTGTGACTAACTTACTTTTTCCTCTGCACATTTATTTTAGAAAAGTTGTAGGAACTTATCTTTGAAAATTCTATTCCTCCATCAAATTTAGCTAAAACATTGAGTTCAAAGATTTCTAGGGGGGTTGTTCCAATGGATACAGTGCACATAAGTCTACAGGCACAGAGAGAGTAGTTTGGGCTCAGTTCTCTAAGAAATACAGAAAGAGAAGAAGTCCATGCTCAAAGGTAGGCTGAGAGTCCCCTGCTAAACTGAGCTGAGAGCATTAAATGGTCAGGCCATCAGAGAAGAGGTGACACAAGGTTTACGTAACCCAGCTCTACCACCAGCAGGAGCAACAACCAGGAAACAAGCAGGTGGGAGGAGACAAGGAACAAAAGGAAAGAAAAGGAAAAAAAAAAGCTTTGCTAGCTGATCTGGTTGATTGATGTGATTAATTGCCACCCACACAGGGAGGTGTTGCTACTGTTTATTTAGCATTCTGCCAGCAACAAATGTTTGGGACTCCTGGTTGCTTCATGGACTTTGTCTACCTGGAAGTCAAAACCAGTTATATCTTATGCATCATCACTGACTAAACAAAACATCAGGAGCGCAAGATAAACAATCCTAAACAGCTGGATGCAAGGACACTGCATGCTCTCCCCACCTGCCAGGGAGCCAGGAGCAGTGAGATCCAGCCTGCTCCTTACACAGCTCCTCCTCTTCTGCTATGCCTCCTTCCTCAGAAAGATGCTAATTTAGCACCAAGAGACTCATAGTTATGAATACTCCTAGAACCTTGTGAGCTTGAAGATTTAAAAGTATCTGCTTTGTGTGCTGTTACCACTGGCAAAGACAAAGCAAGCAGGGAGGGCAAAGGGGGAAAAAATGACCTATCAGGACTGTTCTGCTGAGGAAAGAAACTGAAATTCAAGAACATACAGGTATTGCAAAAGATGTTTTAGAGCAGGGAGCACTTTGATTTTGTTTTTTGTTTCTGTACTTAAACATCCTGCCTGGACTGAGTTTAATGGAAACGGCCGCATTTACAAAGAATAGATAAAATGGAAGACTGTAAAGTATTGTAATTTAGAATAAACATATACATTTTTATTCCACAAATAGAGATTTTGCAAAATATTTTCCAACTTTAGTCATGTCTGAGAAGTATATTTTGAAAACATCTCTGCAAGTGCTCGAAGGTTGAATGACTGTTCTCTTTTAGCCACTGGCATATGTAAAGATAATGTTACCATTCCTCTGTCAGTTAGAGCAGTTAGCATTTCAAGTATCAGTAATCTGTCTAGCAATCTGATTTATTCTCACCAGTTTCCACATATTAAACATAGCAACAGTATGCACCAAGGAAACAATAACTAGAGCCATGTCAAACATTTTTCTAAGGTTTCATTTTCAGTCTAGCTAACAACATTTTTTTCATCCTGTCAGAACTCCCCAACCTCTCACCAAGTCTGTGAGCACACCTCCTTCAGTAACATGCACAGCTATATGTCTGTTCTCAGGAAGCAACATGCACTTAGATACTTGTTCTAGTGCAAAGGAAAAACCTACCTATAGGAAAACATACATTCAGTCAATAGTCAATGCCTTAGAAGAGAGGAGACATGGGCGAAAAAAAGGCAAGTTCATCAGCAGATCTGTTAAAAAAGAAAAGCCATGGAGGGAGCTTGGAGCACTTTGTGTCATGCTGCTTCAGTGCTTTATCTTGGCCAGGGAACATACTGAGTGTGGTTTTCCCAGCTGAAAATAGGTGTCTATTGTTTTCACTCTTGGTAAGAAGCCAACTGGTTGTCAAACATGGTCATCACAAAATTGCTAGTGTGCATGGCAAAGCAAAAAATACTTTTCTGACATGTTCACTTCATCAGAAAAAAAATATAATGCAAGAATTTCCAGCAAGGATGGGGCGAGAGTTATATCCTTGTTCACAGGGCAATCAAGATGCAAACCTTCCTGTTCAGCTAGGCTTGAGCTGATGAAGAAAATGGGTGAGGATTTATAGAAGGCTTGTGTGTAACACCCAGAATAGGCGTTACACAGAATGTTTTAAATACTACAGGACAACTCCCCTTACCTAATTACACCACCTCCTGATATGGGTTCCAGTATATACAGTCAGATGCTGAGATTTTTCTTTTTGTTGTCAGTGACGTTTGCAGAGGACATGAAGAGAGCTGCATTGTCACAGGTGAGTGAAGCCAAAGCTGCACAGTACCAGAAAGGATCAATCTGCACTAGCACTGAGCAGCAACAGCAGATTTGAGATGTAACACATGCCTGCTTCCGCCTATTAGGATTGCAGCATTCTTTTGGCATGTAATTAGCACTGCTTACCTGTCTTAGCCAATATTCCTCTGCCTAATATGAGGCATTAAAACTAATCACCCAAGTATCGCAAATGCCACATTTCCAGTTCGGGGATACACAGTGCCCAACCACCCAGTCCTTCACTCCAGCCAACATGACTGTCAGCAGAACAGTTTTCAGTAAGAACACCCAGCACCTCCAAGCCTAATGAGCAGCTGTTTGGGCAGGGGTTTCCAGGCTGCCCTTGGAGTCCAGCTGAGCAAGCTCAGGTGTGGCTATGTCCAGCCTGCCAAGACCTATCATGCCTGGGGCTTCTGAGACTGGTCATTGCATGTGTACGGTACAGTGAAGGATGATGAACAGCTGATGCATGGCTGACCTGTCTTAATATTGCTTAAATCCTTAATCATTTGCTTTGCCTGGCCACAGCAAAGCTAACCATTAGCACCAGAGACAATGGCTACTGAAGGCACAAGAGCTCTGGGCTACCTGTGTAAATAGATCTCCAGAAGGTTAGCAAAGGCCAGTGACCATTGTGGTCTACCAGCTTCTTGTGGTTTAAACCCAGCAGGCAGCTCAGCCACACACAGCCACTGTGGAACAGGGAAGAGCATCGGAAGGGTAAAAGGGCAAAACCTCATGGGTTGAGATAAAAACAGTTCACTAGGTAAAGCAAATGCTGTGTCCACAAGCAAAGCAAAATAAGAAATTAATTCACTACTTCCCATCAGCCATCTCCAGAGGAGCAGGGCTCTGTCACACATAACAATTACGTGGGAAAGCAAATGCCATAGCTCATAATGTTCCCCCCACCTTCTCCCTTTCCTACAAGACTTTATGGTTGGGCATGGTGCCGTGTGGTACTGGGATATCCCTTTGGCCAGTTGGGGTCAGCGATCCCAGCTCTGTCTTCTCCCAGCTTCCCTGTTGTTGGGGCACAAGGCAAAGCAGAAAAGGCTTTGACGCTGTGCAATAACTAAAACACCCCTGTGTTTTCAACCCCTTTCCTTAAATCCAAGAGAATACCATGTAAGCTACTATGGACAAACTTAACCCTTTCCCAGACAAAACCAATAAATGGTTGAAGAACAGAGTAAAGGAAGACCATATATTTTGCCCATTATAAAGAGATAAACCCATGCCTACGTCAAACCTAGATGTGACTCTTCCACACAGGTGTTGTTTATATCTCACCAAGGATAAAGATTTCATACATCTACAGCATCCATTTTTGTTCCTAGACAGGCATTCATTTCCTAAGACCACCAAGGCTGCACAAGGCTGCACTTGCCCTACTGCCCCTTGGTAGGCACAAACTCCTCCCTGTTCACTGAGCTGGTGTGCCTGCTGATCAGGCAGCATGTCCTGGGTGAGACAAACCTGCTTTGGAATTTGTATTTAGCCATAACCCCTGAGCACTGGTGAGCCAGGCCTTTCCACCAAGGCGACATCAAATTCCTGTGAATGCTTATGGAAGGAAGAATTATCACAGTAAGTGCTTGTTTTTACTTCATGTACTGTGTATGAAATTCAAATGAGGGATACTCGGCCTCTTGGCCAGGTTTAGCTGGAGATACCCAAACCAAATGCCCTTTTCTTCTTATACATCTCTTTTATGTTTACCACAAGCATATGCTACACATACATTTGTGTTCTCTTTACAGTGGCAGGTACCATGTCTAATGCTCTGTTCCCACCATGTGCACAGCTGAGTTTGCACATTACACAAGGCATGCCATCCAAGTTTATTTTCAGTTACTTAAGAGGATGTTTCTCCCTGAGGCACAGTTTCTGTTTAGCTTGTTTAGATGCCACAAATCCAAACCATTGGAAAAAAAAAAATATATATATATAGTTGAAGAGCATAAAACCAGCACTGTGAAAGACTGCCCCTGGGAGGGAGCAGATGCAATTCAATCTTAAAAATTAAGACTCCTGCAAACAGTTTGCCAGTTCCTTTGATGATGAAAGCAAATTTTATTAAAGTGACAGCAGTTGATTTCCTGCAACTGCGCCAATGTCTTCCTGCAAAACGAGGCAAACAAATAAGTATATATTTAAAGACAAACAGAATTGACACATTGATACAATGTTAAGAAAGGCATCAGGATCTTCTGCCTCCTTTTCCACAAACATTCTTGTGTCAAGGCTTCCTTCCTGCCACAGGCTCACCTTCACTAATATCCTCTTGCCTTTGCTTTTCTCCCAACAGCAGGCCAGAGGAAGGGACAGTCTCCTCTAGTGCAGTAGGTTAGTTGCTCTCATGTCCCAAAATAGCAAGTTGTTCAATTGACACAAAGGAAAGAAAACATCCTTGCATCCTGTCTTGCTGCCAGCTTTCAAAAGGTAATTAAACATCCCCCTCTTTCAAAGAGCAGAGTTCTCCAGAATCACGGTGTTTGAGCTCTGATGTTGTCAAACAACAGGGGGTTGCTTAAGCTTTGACTGACCTTTTCAAAGACCTGCAAGCAATTTAATGGGAGCCCTCCTTAGTGGTGACAGAAATGTTCCATTATCTGCTTCCCACTTTCTAGATTGCTTAGGTTAGTGGGGAGCTTTAACTCTCATGGTCATGAGAACAAAACCAAGCCGCTTCAGGCAGATTCACATTCATCTGTATTTTCAGTGCAAAGAGGAACTTTTCTGTGCAAAACTTAGTGTCAGCTTGATCACATAAATTTTGTTTTCCCCAATTCTGTTCTATTCATCTGCCATTCCTTTCTTATCCTCAACAAATTGTAATACCGAAATGCTATGAAGATACAATCCTGCTTCCAAACTAGGAAATTGTGACCTCCATGTGTCCCAGGATCATCTGTCCATCTCAGAGCTGATGACAGGTGGAATTGGCTCTGAAAGACCTGCCTGGCAGTCAAGCCCTGTTGGTATCCAGTGCCCCATGTATCAGTTTCACCTTCTTCTTTCCTATCCTGCACAAGAGATGTTGCAGAGACAGGAGAAGAGAGGAGTTGGGTAGGCAGATGCTATGCTGGTTGAGAACTTCTTGCATGAGGAAAATTTCCTTGTTTGTTTGCAATCCACTAGAAGCTAAAAAACACTAGGGAGCTGAATTCAGCTCAAAATTGATTCTACAATTCATGTTTGCTTTCCTTGCCTTTCAGTTTTTTCTTCAAACTGAGTCCAAAAGCAAATGCTGGATCAAATTCTGCAGGCCGCAAAGTAGTAAACAACCCACTCATTCCAGGGGAGATCTGCTCAGTTAAGAACCAGCAAGTTCAGCTCTGTTTCATAATTTTATTGTTTGCTGAAAAGTCCCTGGTAGACAGCCCCCCAGAGAATCAAACCTCCACAGCCAACATGAGATGAAGAAGTTATACTTTTTCTGTTCTTGGACTCACTCAGGCAGGACTCTTTAAACTGTAAAGTGGAAACAAGGCCCCTGCTATGCCAAACCATTGGAAACCACGCCATCCAGCATTCAGCCACTTGCTTTTTCTCCAGTTAAAGGGGAGAAGAGCAAGAGACTGCTTTTCCTCTGGAGACAACCCTACAGCAGGCCAGCTAAGGGGCCAGCTGGCTCCAAGCAAAGCTCTAGCTTCTGTGTTTTGTTTTTGCCTCAGTAAGATCACTCCCTGCACTGCCTTCCCCTCCTTCCAGCTTTCCTCTGCTTAGACTGTGTAAAATAATTACTGGCAGGAAACCTGTCTCAGTTTTTTCCCCTCTTCCCCAGACATCCAAGGTGCAACGATGTTTTGGGGCAATCCAAACAGTTTGAAAAAAGAACAAAGATCCCTGTGTTTATCTCCTTCCACAGCATAGTCACTACACGAGCGTCCTCTTTGAGAGGTAAGAGAGAAGGCATGGGGATACCAAAGCTTCTGGGCAGGACACATGAAGCAAAACAACCTAAGTCATTTCAAGACACCTGTGGTGTGGTGAGGATTAGTGAGCATGTTGTCTCAGCCCAGGTAATAAAGGAAGATGCTTAAGGCCGCAGACTCTGCCCCTGCCTATGCTAGAGTCTGGGAAAGCCAAGGTTGCTGCTGTGGGCAGGAAGTGGGGGTGCAGAATTACCACCATGCAGGGGTGATGGAGGAAAGAGCAGCCTTCCAGAAACAGCTGCTACTTTCTCCAGATTCTCATCATACAAAAGAAGGAGCGGCAGCCAGCCTGGATTTTCTTCAGGGCACTTCCCCAGCTTGGTGGCAGGAGCAGACAGGCATTAACTCTTTTACCTTGGGCCAGCAAGTTTAATTCTGCCAGACCTACCAAAAAGATGCCTGAACTGGCCATGCTCAAACACAGGTCACGGTCATCCCTTGGGAGCTTCAAGAAAATCACAGCAACCATAATGGCCACAACAAATTAAAGCAATGCGTCAAACAGTTGCCGACATTTCTGGAAAGTACCTTTGGATTATGCTTCTAGCAAAACACATCCTCACCAAAACCACACAAGTTCTGTAGCTGTACAGGGTGAAGGGGTGTTGGGACTAGTTTTTCATTTGTTTGTTTGGTTTTTTACACCAACTGCTGTAAATTTAGAAAGGAAAATAGCACGATAAACTAGAAATTACTAAATATGTATTTTTATTACCAGTTCAAAGCATACGGTCAAGTAGAGGGCTGCTTCGTAAGTTACCTGAGTGCATACAAGTGTAACACCAAGTCTGAAAGTGATTTATGAAAGCATCAATGATATATTGACATGGCCCCAAACTGGGCTGTTGTTGCTGCTCAGATCACTCTGAGGTAAACCCACCAAGCATGATAGAGTAACTTCATATCAGCACCGGGATACACAAAGAGCCAATCCCATTCCCTGAAAACCTGTATTTACTTTTTTATGAACTCTGTAGGGGATTTATTTTCTATTCCTCTAGAGGAAAGAAGGGTTACCTGGCTTTTCATCAGGGCCTCACAGATTCCTCCTTTTCACCCATGACTGTGGGCAGTGCTACCCTAGCTGCCATGAAATAACACAGCTAAAGCCATCCCATACTACATGACCTCCTCGGGACCAGAGTGTGAAGCTCTTTATCATGCACTCATTTCCTGGCTTCCTTCTTCCCTCTGTGCATGTGTCCTAGATCCCATCACAGGAAAAGCGCACACAAGGCCACAAGGGAGAGTTTTTGAATCCAGTTAAGACAACAGAAATTTTTTTGGTTTTTTTTTGGCTCTAACTAGAGTGGGCAAACAACAAGATGGAAGCCAGCAGGAATCCCTTCCACCACCCTGAAGCATCTTCCTGTGAAATGGGAACTCACACGTTTTTTACAAGCCTCGTAACAAAAGTATCTAGATCCCATTTCTGAGGGATTTTTTAAAAAAATTGGGCTTTTGGATTGCGACAATGTAAAACATACGGAAACAGTAAGATACTACTTCCACAAACACGTATGAAATCAATTGAGCTGAGCTCATTTATTTAACACTGATCTGGCACAGGGAAGAAGTACAACACAACATAAAGAACTCAATTCTTCTTGTGTGCAAGTCTCACAGAAGTTATCCATACATTATTTTGGCTAATCAATATCCTAAATATCATTCAGAGAGTAGCTCCAAACAGTTGATTTCTCTGCCATCCAGTATTTACCATTTTTATGCATTGATTTAGCTTATGATGATTCTCCTTTATAGCTCTTAAATCTCTGCTTACCTGCTCATCTTGATTGGGTATTGTGTGATTTCTTTTTTAATTTATCATTGTACAAAGAAATGCATTAAAGAAAGGCAGAAGCTGGCAGTCAGACCATTGGGGTTTTGGGTTTTGTGGGTTTTTTGGGTTTGTTTTCTTTTTTGAGGGATTGGGGAGGTGGAACATGAGAAAAAGGAACTAGCTGTATTAAACATCAGACTCTTAACCCTTCCCACCGATTGTATGAAAGTGTATTTTGCACATCCAACTGCTTTTGAGTAAGATTGTTACTGTTCATGAGACTGGTTCTGTCACTGCTGCCTTGAACATGTATCAGTCTAAAATGCAAGATAAATTAGCTTAATATATTTCTGAAAGCTAGACCTACTTTTCTCTACCCTGACCTATTTTTAATAGCTGTAGCAGGAGGAGTTCAAAGAAAAGTTGCTCTGCCTGGAGCTGCACCTTCCCAAGATGATTGCATCACCAGCAGCCACAAGAACTCAAGAGTCAAAGCAGCAAACTCTTATATGAGCTGTGAAATATATTCTCACACTTGAGTTCAGTAGCAACAACATTAGTGGGCCAGACTTTGTAGATGGGGTGAAGTGATAAGCAAACCCCTCCTTTCCCTACTGAGAGCAAGGGAGTCAGGCTCCCCCACTGCTACTGAAGGCAAAATCTCTCCTGCTTACAGGAGTGATAGTGGTAGGACAAGAGGCAGGGAGGAAAAGATTCCACTTAAACGAATCTGCACTGTAAGCTGAGTTATTCGTTCAAACACATCTCACCTTTACAGCCAAATTCTCTCTGTTTGCCATTATGGGTGTCCCACTGTTGCAAATGAAAATCTGTAGCTGGTAAAGTACACAAACATTATCCTACAATGAGAGTACTCTGTCTTGTTCAGATATGGGAAAGGCAAGACTGTGGCAAGCACATGAGAGGAAAAGGCACAAACAACCAACACAGCTGAGCAAAGGTATAACTGAGGTTTCAGAGGAGACACCACAGGAGATGCCACAGACCAAATTTTCAGTCCATGCAAGTCAGCCAAGCTACAGCAAAATCTGTCCAGCATCTGCATCACATCACACCTGATGAAGAATGGCTGCACAATCTGACATGCACACCACCCCCCAGATTTGATTCTGAAATAACTAGCTAATGTTATTATTGAAATTAATTGCTCCTAAGTTACCACATCTTGTATATTTTAATTTAAGCAGGTGGAGGATGCCTTCACCTTTAAAACCTGGAGTTCTCCACCCTCCAGTAAATCCACTCAAAGCACAGCAATTAAAACTCCAAGCTCCCAAAGGCAGATTCAAAGGATCTTTCAAGTGTCCTGAGTGAAAGCCACAGGCAAAATTCTCTACAGGGACAAACAGGTGAGATCCCATTAAAGTCCACACCACAAGTAATTAAAGCAGAACTATGGTGATGAGCATGCAGGCAGCAACTGGGACATCTGTAAGTGTAAAAGTATGCTGCAAATATTGTTGGTTATGAAAAACATGCTGCTGTAACATGATTTGAGATAGTGATATCCTGTTTGGGTCAAGTGGGAGAGTCAATTTTGTCTTGTCAAGTGAGCTCCATTTGGAAAATTTCTCCTGGGGCGTTTGCTTCCCCCCAAAGGCTCAGCAATTTTTAATATATTCTCTTCCTTGAAGATGTGTTTTTTGTGAAAGTGATGAGAGTGTACAGCAACACTCCCACCTTTTCCAAGATTGCTTTTGGTGTTATTTTGATGCCTCAGGAGTCTCATTTCAGACTTATAATAACCCACTTACATACGAACAACTCGTAGTTGTCACTGAGTGATGTTTCATATCTCCAGGCTTCCCATACTAAAAAGCCTTGGAGCTTATTCTCTGTTTACATTTCTCTGATGTGGGGCAGTAGTGCTTTCCTGTACACCGCTTAAAATTTTCCTTCCTAATAAATTGAATTTGGCAGGTCCTTGCAGTTGTCTACACATTGTATCACGGGAAGGGTAAAGGCTTATAGGTGAGTGACTTAGTGATTTGACAGCGGTGCTGGCTGGATCAAAGCCTACTGTACCCAAAAGTCCTGCCACCCCAGGAGGCCCCTGTGTGCCACAAACACCACAGAGATGCTGTGGTATCGAGGGGGACTGCTTGCAAGCACAAGTAGGCCCTCAGCTCTCCTCAACACAAGCAGGGGCAAGGAGCCCTCAGCAGAGATTGTGAGTCTCCAGGGCCTCTCACATGGTCTCCCATCCATGTCCTTGTTTGGATAACCAGGATCAGCTTAAAATCCCTGGGTGGAGGTCTGTTATCAACCCCGGTTTTTGTAAGGAGCTGGGAGCGTTGATCTTGCCACTAACCACTATTTGGTCTGATATTAAACCAGAATGTATCTGCCATTGCAAAGAATTTGCCCTGCTCTTTAATACATGCTGTTTATCCAATGCTACACCTCTGGTTTCAAATTGTCTGAATAAAAACTGGGAATTTACTGGATGGTACAAGACACTACAATGAGAAATTTTTATTCAGCATAGCCTTGGATCCAGACAAGAAACAGAAACTGTACAGATTGTAAGTGGGAATGTGGATAACACAATTCATTTTTTTGCTTCTCAAGCTGAATATGATTTTTGTCTTATTTTGTTTAGCTTCAGCCTGCCCAAGACTTTAGAGATTTCATTCACAGATGCACAGCCCATATGTCTAAAAATCCTTCCAGATTACGACTTTCAATCTCTCTCATAAATCATTATATTTTATACTATTATTAAATGAAAAGTTTACTTTTAACTAACTCATGTTTTCTAGAAGGACTTCTGATCTAGATTTGAAGGAATCAAGAACCAGTGTGTCCCCAGTTTGTTCCAGGGTTCAGTCCACCAATTCAAATTGAAATGTGCTCTTGTTTGTATCTTAAAAGTACCTGGATACAACTTTCAGACACTGGCAGTTGCTAGGCTATAGATTCTTCCAGACCAATAAACAATGCAATGAACAATCTCTTGTTCTTTTGAAGGCATTTATCCACTGTATTTTATTACCTTCTGCTCACTTAGTAAGATATTACTTGAAGTTCTTCTGATTCTTCTCTCATTTACACAGAAAATGGGGAAGATCTTGAAATCAATGTCATTAAATTTGTCATGAAAGCAGGGATAACTGAGTTACAGAGTTGTTGACTGGAAAAAGTTTAGAAGGGATGGTATATGCTAGTCAGACTGATTTATTCAGGTTAATCTTCCTCTTCACCACCATAGATGTTATGTTAAAAGAAAAACATTTGTGTTTTGAAGTAAACTGCTGTGGAGGAGTCTCACATACCAGCTATTGCTTAACAAGTGCCAGCCTTGCCAACACTCCCAAATAACCTGACGAATCAGAGAGGTTTTGCCATATTCTTGCCACGAGAGATGCTCTCCGACCTGTTCACTCAAGGGATAAAATGGATCTCACTGGACACATTCTGCAGTGAAAGTGGGCAGGGGGAAGGCAACCCTTCTGGCTATCAGCAGCACCCACTCCAGTAAGGACATCAGATCAAACTGGAGGAGCGAGAAACACCAATGACAGAGCTCAAAGGTGATGGGGTATTTTTCCCTCATCACCTTGTGGCTACAGGTGACTCCCTGAGCCCAAATGCAGAGAAGCTCATGGGCTTGCTCTGTGTACAGAGCACGCTGCCTTTTGGAGAGGCAGAAGGAGGTATCCCAGCTTCTCCCAGTAACAAATGAAGTTCAAGGGGGTGGCAGGGTAGAGGGCAGAAAAGCCACCTTTACAATTTGGATTTTCTGTTGGATTTTTACTTTCTACAGGGGTTAAATTGCCAAGACAAATCTTGTACCTCCAGCAGTCTCAAAACCCTCTGGCAAGAAAGAAAATAAGGACTACCTATTTACTCCTTCCTAAAAGGAAAAGCTATGCATGTGCAACCACAGGAGTGAATATCTCTTGTATCTTCCTTCTATTGGAATTGGAAAATATGATTACTACAACTCCCTGGACACAGCACAGCTTCTAGCACTGCTTCCCTGCCTCACATCCCCATTCCCATCTTGTTTTGAACCTGCAGCAATTAAATAAAATACGTTTGCAAAGGAGTCCTGTGCTGATGGAAGGGTTACACGCAGCTGCTCACCTGATCACCTCCCTCACACCCCTCTGATAACGCCTAATCAGCTGATATACCTCAGGAGCAGCAAATGAGCTAAACTCTGATCTCAGCCAGAGCAGTCCAGCTTTACTGGGTTTGGTGAAATTCTTCAGGTATAACTGCTCATTAAAGCCCTTCATATTAAGAAAAAGTCCTACACAGATGTTTACAAGCTCATTCCATGTTCTTTTCAGCATAGCAAAGAGTTCAGTGATTTACCACTCCTGCTTTCCCATCATTCTATCTGACCCTGCTGTCCAAGTAACAACAGATAGTTACATAGTGTCTGATATAGATACTAGTATGGTGTATATAGACATTATACAGATTTAAGCAACCCACCTTCCCCTCCTTCAGGATTTCTAAACAACCTCCTGATGCACTGAGTGGAGGGCACATACCAGAGTGGCGTTTCTTCACATGCCCAGCTCCACCAGCAAAATCCTTTGGCTTTCTCAAGCAACTAGTATGGCATTAAAGACACCCTTTATGCTTGCCATGGCACCCACAGATGGATTCCTGGATCTCAGTGCTTGGGCAGAGACAAAGGCAGCAGCTCCCTCTATAATCACAAGAGCTCAATGTGCTTGTGGTCCATGTGCCACCACGCTCTTGCTGACATGCTGACTTGCTGCCAGTGACACTGGGAAACAAAATGTTTCCAAGTAGCCCAATGTACACAGAACTCAGATCCCAAACAGGTGTGAGGAAGGGCGTATTCCAGAAGCTTACACCCCTTTGCTAAAAAAAAAAACCAAACTGAAAAACATTTCCCCTGCTCATAGACCTATCCCAAGGTGCTCACCCCTAATTCATGTGCTACCAGGGACCTTTTCTACCAGTTACTTCACCTTCAATTCTGCCTCACTGCTCTCCTCCACCCTGGCAAAACTGAGCAAGCAACCCAAGAGCAAACAATAAACTGTGACCTCTTTTATTCCATCCACTTAATACGTAACAGACTTTGCATTCCTGTGAGGCTGTCTGAGAAGTTATGGGGTTTGGTTTGCAGCTACCAGGGGTTGCCTATAATGTAGCTAAAAAAGCCATATATATGTGCAAACACATATACATGTACATATACAAGTGTGCACATATTCTTCCTTCCCTCTATTTATAGATAAAAAATAAGCTTTGCTATGTATATATGCATATATATGTAGGCTAATCTCACAAAGGAAATTTCCAGCTTGGGGTAAGAGGGGGAAATCTAACAAAGAGATGACCCTTTTGACCCCTGGCACACCTGCCTTTTGCAGGAGGGGGCTGTTTAGTTAAGGAGATATTTTACACTTAAGTGTATCTTTGGGAGACACAACTATACACACACACACACACAAACTGCTGGCTTTGACCAGGCTAAACTGCAGAAGAGAAGAAGGAAAGTTTTTTGGGAAAAAAACCTTGCTCTAACAGAAAGCCAGCATTACCAGTTTCCCAGGTATACTTTCAAAGTTCTTCAAAGGAGCTAGTAGGTAAAAAGAAAAAAAAACTCTGTGTATGCAACTTTTGTGTAAACTTCCTCTGAGAGCCCTGGAGTTTACAGATGTTGGAGGACACAGGAAAACACCTGCCCACCAGCACTCTCTCACCTGATTAGAGACCCTGTTACCCTTTGGTCACCATAGTGCAGATGCTTCTTCACTTCTAGAGATCAGATACATCCATTTGACCCAACTTGATGAACTACACAAGCATCCAAACATTAACAAAAGCAGACTTCGTCACTCTCAGGAAAGGTGCTACGTGACTTCAGATTCCTATCTGATTTGTCCCTCAGTAGAACATCTATCACCTTTCAAAGAACTATTTGTAAGAGAAAGATCACCATCACTCCTACCTGCCCGAGTTAGACAAACATATTGGAAATCTTTTCATTGAAGAGCAGCAATTAAAGATTTCCCAGGCAATCCCTCACAAAATACAAACAAGAGTCTTTTTTTCCCCAAACTTTTTCTGGAGTCTTATTATTTTGCCACCTGTTTATATACAGTCTCAAAAATCTTATTGAGTGATTTTAGTAGATTTTAGGTTTTGGATTTTTATCTGGATTAGTGCCTTTGGTGTGTTTAGTGTGCTCACGGCAGTCTCAAATCACTTTGTAGAAGCTAACAAATAACATTAGCCCATTCAGCAGACAAGAATACTAGGGTACAGAAAACTAAGAGCTGCACTGAGAATGCAAGAGGGTTCAACACCCTCTAGTGTGAATGTTTAATGTGTTCAATATATTTTACAGTATTTCAAATTTTTTGAAGGATAAATATCACTAAGAACCTTTACATAAATATCTGCAAAGCCATTGTTACTCTTTTGAAGACATGTCATCTGAATAATGCTTCTTTTTTCAGTGGTTTCATCCAGAGATCAGGCATTTTTTCATAATGGAACATTCAACATGCTAAAAAAAATGCTGCAACAGTTTATGGAAAACATAAAAAGGAAAAGGAAGAAAAGAATACAAGCACTCTTGTCTTGCCTTAGGGCTCTTTGTTTATCCAACCTGAATTTAACCATCCCGTGGAACAATCAGCCCAGCCTATCTCTCTAAAGACAATACTTCAGCATTAATGCCAGCCAGCCTGATTGCAATCACTAACCTGGATTCAGCCCCAGTTTATGGAAATGGCAAACTAAATTTTACTAGCAGCAGAATGAGCTAACACAAACACTGTCGTGAAAGCCCTGCCCTTTGTCAACACTTCACTCCTGTCTCCAGTCCTGTGTAATGGATTTGTTATATGTGTTTCCACATACCTTCTAACTGTGCTAAAGAAATTATCACTTCATTGCATCATACCAGCGCTAAAAAGGCAGAAAGAAAAAAAGAACTGGTTTTGACTGTTAGAATGGAAGAAGAGAGCGTTGGACTCCAGGTGTTGTACAGGGATCAAGACTGGAAGATGTTGGATGGGGTGCAAGTTACAGATTATTGTGTCCAACTAACAGAAGGGGTTTGAATTAAAACAGCCAGGCAACTTTGAGGGTAGTTCTTGCAGTAAATAATAAAGGATGAACTCTCTGTGCAGTTAAGACTATAGCTTTTATAATTATTGATGAAGTTGTTGATTTGAAACATTTGTCTATTTGCTTTCTTTCCATGCTTGTACTAGCCCATTGTCCCAGGAAAATCAGATTAAGAGAGCAGTTCTGCCATGAACACAAAAAAGCTGGCAACATCTGTTAATGCGATGTTGCTGAAAGAATAGCTGACTCACAGATAGAATTGCAATGGATAAAGAAAAAAGGAAGCATAGGCTACATGATGATATTTGTCATTCTAGCCAAAGATTGCTAAAGGCTTTCTGTCAAACCTTACCAAAAAGAGGTTTTCCCCTTTGAAAGCTTTTCCATATTTAGCTAATAGAGGGCTAAAGAGGAGACCTGAAAGAGGGGAATTATTACAGAAAAAATTTCCTCTTCTTCTTCCCCTCCCTTGCTGAAAAATGGTGTTGGAAAGATGCAGATATGTGTAAGAAAAGTGGAAAATTGTATTTTTGCCCTTTTAAATTATTTTGCCACAGCTATTAAAAAAATCCAACAAAAAAACCAAAACAAAAGGCAAAAGAAGGAAAAATCCCTTTAAACATGTCTTAGGAAGGAAGAAAAGGTAACAAATTTCCAAATGATTCCTTCAACAGAAAAAAAAGAGCCTTTTTTCATGTAGATTTTTTCCTGTCAGAAATAAAATTTGACACTGTCACTTTCCTTTTTTTTTAATGAAACAGTGTTCCCTCATGCCTAACCATGCTTCTAACAACTTGCTTCGGTGGCCTCAGTTTGCACACATTCCCTCCTCCTCACTCTTCGGAGAGCAGAGAGATCGCTGCATCCTTGACATCTAGTGGTGATGTATATGAGGAGGAGGAGAGAAGATAAGGCCATTCACAGTATCAGCTTGGAAATCCTGCTTAAATCTCTCTTCCCATCAACTCCTGCTTGCTGAGCTCCAGCCTGCACAACTAATGACCCTGCTTCTCAGACAGGGCAAACAGCAGCCTGATTCTACAACTGGGTCTCATCTCCATCCGACTGCAAACTCACCTGTGTAGATGGTGTTTCTTGGAGGATTTAGGGTCACTGGTGCTGCTTTCTCCGGCTTTTGTTGGACGTGTCAATACTACCTTTCTATGAAAGCAGGAGTATTCACTGAGGAGTGTGGTGTTGCTCACCAGGAGGAAGAGACCTGGAAACCAGCCTGGAGTTATATAGCAATTGGTGCCTCTGTGGAAGAGCAGAACTTCCAGTTGATGTGCAGAGCATTGCTTCCACTTCCTTTTATTTCCTCTAATTTGACTAGAGTTCTGGTTCAAAGGCATTAGAAATCTGACCTAATTCTGCCCTCATCGACCCTCACAGTATTCACAGTAACACCTGTTTCTCACATTTGATAAGCCCAGAGCAACCAGCCACAAAGAGCAGAAAAAAGTGTCTCTGCAACAGCTAGGAATTGCCCTAAGATTTCACAAAAAAAAAAATCAGCCTGCATCCTGCTGAGAACTGCAAGGAAATAAATGGTGCCTTTTAAACTGGCATGCCTCCAAAGGGCAATAATTGAGCTTTTCTCTTTCAGTTATTCCCATTAAAAAAATAAAATTATCAGAAATGTTTATTCAACAGTGAATAAAATGCTCAAATCAGATAGGCTTTATCTGATAGTAAGGTAATGACTGACTACCAAATCACATGGCAGAAAAACATTTTTCGTGGATGTGGTAATGTGTCCTCACCTGAAAACCTCAGCTTAAACAACAGTGGGGTGGGAGGACCACAGATAAGGACAGCAAAGTCACGTAACACAGAGCAAGTCACTTCGGTGAAAAAAAAGCCCCAACTTTTGGGCAACCACTTACAGAGTCCTGCCTCAGCTATGGCAAGGGATCCTATTGCCTTTCAATGAATTGTCCCCTGACTGCATTAACTGGGGCAGCTGAGTATGAGCAGGCATTTCTGTATTTTATTTCTGTGACTCCTATTGCAGGCAATGACAGCTTCTGCAAGACTTCTACTATTTACATAAAATTCATTAAAAATACGGGGTTTTGTTGCCTTATATAACTAGTATTGTGTAATTTATCTAGAAGTTTTAGTTTAGTTCACAGAAAAACGAAAAAAACCTCAACTCTACATTCTCAGGAGACATTCTTTAAAAGTTGTTAGACAATTACACGGCAGTAAAGTTTACAAGAAGCAATTTACTTTCTCTAAATTCAATATACACTAAGTTGCTGGCAATTTTCAATCCTATTGTATCACAGCTGCTTTAATGCTCTGTGGAAGTAGCAATTTCATTGCTAACCATTAATCTTCAAACATTTTTAGAAGCTCATAAGAGTAAGCCTGGAAAGTCACAGTATCAGAGAGCACAGGAATGAAATAGACCCCAAAAGGTCATCTACGCAGGATCAGCAATGCCTAAACCACTTCTGGCAGATGTTTGCTTAACCTGTTCAATGGAAATTGAGGTGAGGAAGGGATAAACTCACAGCAAACCACTAACAGAGACCAAAGACTTCAAACTGAGAAATATTCCAAAACATACTTTCCTCACATGGATAAATTTCCCTGTTAATCTCACTAAAAGGGTTATCAAGCACTGGAACAGGCTGCCCAGGTAAGTGGTGGAATCAAAGTCTCTGGAGGTATTTAAAAGATGTGTGGATGTGGCACTTAGAAACATGGTTTAGTGTTGGACTTGGCCGTGCTGGGTAAACAATTGGACTCCATGATCTTAAAGGTATTTTCCAACCTAAATGATTCTATGTTGAAGTAAATCCCTGATATTCTTTTTGAAGATAAGCCAAATACATCTGCAGCTGTCACTTGCCTAAAGGCAATGGTATATCGAGATAACGCATCTGTATTCAGCACCACGGGTTAGCAACAGCTTGGTCACACAGGACCCACATGGAGGAAGGAGGCTGCTCTTTAACCATTGTTTTGAGCGGGATATTTTACTACTGGATGAACAAATGCCAACTCAACAGCTAGATAAAGGTTCCCTTATCCAGTGCATCTGCACTCTTGCTTTAGCCCCACCATACCTGTGCCATGCTGTTTCCACATCCTTTGGAGATATGAAGGGGCTCTTCAGGAAGCCCACTCTGCCCTAACTGCTGGGCACCTTGTATGGTCCCCAAGGAAGGGCAGGGAAGGACTGGATATGTATTCGGGACACAGAGACAATAAGAGCCCTACAGCCTGCAAGGCAGGTCCCCAAAAGGACCTTCTGCTTCAGGACACCTCTTGAGAAGGCCATCGTAACAACCCAGAGTCCTGTCATGTGGATCCAATTTTCCAATTGTCAGATTTTTTCCACCCATTTAATAATAAACTTCAGTATTGCCATCATCTTCACCATCAGCCTTGTAATCCACCTCAGGTTCACCAAGGTGAAGCCAGTGAAGAGGGATTCTATTTTATTGTTCAAATAACCAATCCAAAGAGAAGCTGGATATCATTACAGTTACACATTGCACATATATCTGTTCCACTGCAAAATACAATTCATATTACATAAAATGCATTAGCGGTATTGCATTTATATAACAGCAAAGAAAATTAAGAATGGCCCCAGCAAGGAAAATATTAATCAACTTGCTCTATCAAGCAAGTAACTTTAAAACAAATTGTAGCAGCCTACAGATGCCTTTTAGTCAACCAAGAATTGCTCATCCAAACACAAATAACTGACATTTGAGTCAGAAATTTCACTGATATGAACATTTTAATGAACATTTTGATAGTGAGATTTAAAGACGCTGTAATTTTAATAAGAAAGGAAAAAACCCAAAAACCACTTGGGATTTGAGAAAGAAATTCCCAGTAATTAACTTATCCTTTGCTTAAGAAAAGATTTTTTTTTGGAAGTACATTGTGTTCTCATCCCCAGCTGGTTCCACACACTGCTCCAAATGCTAAGTATCTATAGAACAGCTCCAGCTTTGAACTATGCTAATGACCAGACATCAAGAATTTTTTCCGGGCATCAGAACAATTTCGCTCTTGGACTGAGTTATCTGAAGGAGACATTGCTGTATTTGCTATCTGGAACAGTTTAATGCAGAAGTAGAGGACTTCAATTAAAATTATTTTGGCAAAACCTGCATGGCTTTTGGAGGGCTTCACTCTATGTTCGAGATGGATTTAGATCCCAAACATTTGCAGCAGACTGAAGAATGCCTGTTCTCTGATGCAGTGAGAATGAACCTCCTACTTTGTATGCTCATCTGACAAAGTATACAATAAAAAGAAAACACAAAGTGACTCAAAAAAATCTGAGTACAGTTTGAATTAAGTCAAGGATTACAGTACACAAAGCTCACTTGCCTGTTACACATAGCGATAGTAACAGAGACAGCATGATGTCTGCTAAAGATATGCTAAATGTATTCTCACAAGCACAGAAAATGCAATGCCCTCAATTGTTAAAATTCTAACCATCTTCTAGGGGACACCAAATGCCTAAGGAAAAGAGGTGGTACTTTCTGGATTCTCCATGCCAATACCATCAGGTTTCAATACTTCAAAGACTTTGTTTCATGGGTAGTTTCTCATGCAATAGTGTTTCTTTATTGCATGTACATTATCGTAACACTTCTAGCATAAACTCAGAGGGGGGAAAAATGTTTTCCACAAGGCTTGGTTCTATTCCAAAGTAGAGAGAAAGAAAAACACCCACTGGCCTACTTGAATACTGAAATAGGACCTTAGCAACTAGAGCCAATGTGACCTGGAGTTTGTCAGTGCTGAACACAAGCATGCAAGTTCCAGTGGGCTTACTGTTTCTCATGCACCTAGGGGTGGGTTTTGGCCTTCTCACTTAAACCCTCACCACACAGCTTGGCAATGGATTCCAGGCACCGAAACTTCAATGGCATTTTAGACACAGGGGTTTAATTTGGTTTGGCTTGGTCTGAATTTTAGACACTGGTCTGCCATGCAGTTTGACAGCAGGCCCCTGCTCAGCACTGAGCTGTACCTCCTAGCTGCTATCGCTCCTGGTACTGAGAACGCAGCTGAGAATCAAGACTGATGATTACTGCCTGTGAGAAAAGTGTTTTTAATATAGCAGGTAAGCAGAATATTCAGGTGTCTGGTCTGCAAGGAAATGAGATGCAATTTCTGCAAATCAAGTTCTAGCGCAAACTGCTTACCCACAACATTAAACATGCTGACAAGGTATGGGCTGAAATTAACACCATTTTTTTTGCACAGCCAGAATATAGGAGTGACATGCCAAACCAGAGGATGGAATTAGCAATTAGTGTCACTTGGCTTCACTGTTCAATATGCATACATGAAGAGGCATGACAGCAGATCCAGACGGATAACACGAGGAAACAGTCGGTACATGGTGGGATCAGTATGTTGTGCAATTAAACAAACAGTGTCTAATATCAAGTGGGATGAGTCATGAACATGCAGATGATCCCCAAGGTTTCTCAGCGAGCAGACGTAGATCTCCATGCTTCTTTCACGAGTGCACAAAAATTATCTTTAAATGCAAAACTCCTCCATTTTTTGTGTCATGTTGAATAAATCAAATAGTGGTATAGTCCTTCTTGGACATGGCATTAGACAGCTTATTATGACCTTTGATTTTACAACACTCACAGTTGTCAGAAACAGAGCAGACCTTGCATTGTGCCAGAAAGTACAACCACTTAGTGTTGCAGGGCAGCAGTATTTCCACTGTTGGTCCAGTGTGTGAAATTACTGCGTGGGCAGAAACACAGGCTAGATAGAAAACTAACTCAAATGACAGCTAATAACTGGTCCTTCTTACTGATTTAATCCCTACAAAGTACAGTTCTGTGGATGGTGATACGCCATTCTCATTAACTCAAACCAGAGGGAAAACTGTAAACACATACAGTAAAGCACAATGAGAGTCTGAATTCCCAGATTTCAAACCCTTGAACAAACAGTTCAAACTCAATTGCTCAGTCCTGGGGGAAAAGAAAAAGAGAGCAATGCCTCCAATTTAAAAGTCTAATTAGAGACTTCTCTAATGTATCCAGTACTTATTTCAAGGTATACATTTATGAAGGTTTGCAGAGAAACTGGCCCATCATTACTTGAATAACCTTGCTTTCTAGTTTTGCTTTCTGTAAAAGAGAAATGATAATACACACACATGTGAAGGTGTAATTGGATTTACTCTTATGTACAAAGGTCCTGTTTTGTGTCTGAGTACCATGCAAGAGAGCAAAAAGAGAAAATGACATAACTGAAAGTGAAGAATAGACATTTAAATACCCAAATTCACTGCCTGAAATGCCCTTGCTTAACCATCTATGATGTGCTCCAGAAGCACATTGCACCAGTGTTTCACAGCATATGTCGCAAGAACATGTGGAGGAACTACTTCTCTTCAGCCCAAGAACAGGAACTGTTTACGTGTGCAGTATTTCACCATCCACAGAAAGACAAATATTAACATTGGCTACCCTAGCAGAAAACCCATCTTCTGATTTTCAGCAGTAGAGATTTTAAAGGCTTTGTAAAAACTTAAAATCTTCACACAAACTGACAGATTATGCCTAGATTCAACTAGGACAGAAGTGTTTGTAACTGCTTGAAAGAGCTGGAGAAATACTATAGGTTTCTTCAAGGCATGAACTCTTCTACATTTTCCATAGCTTTCCAAGCTCTACAACACAATCTCCTGGACTTACACAGACTGACACTATTTCATTTGGTCAGCTGTGATATACACAAAAGAATTAACTTCCGTCTGTGTTAAATGAGTATTAATCATCCTTGGACTACTCCGCAGATGTACTCTCCACCAAAAACAGCTCACACAATCATAGAATGATTCTATCTTCCTTGGACTACTTCACAGGTGTGTTCCACTAAACACATCTCATACAAGTGGCTGTTCTAGCTATGGTACACCATGACTCATTTTGAAAACAAAAAGACTGGTGGAAAACTGGGGTAATGGCGTTAGGCTACAAGTCCAAACTGTAAATTCTGATCAACACTCAATCCAAAGACTGGATCTGCAATCTAGACACCACAGAAAAGGTATCGTAAGACTGAGAGGGAGAGAAGAAATAGAAAAACAAGCATAAATTATACATGCATAAATAATGTGTATAAAGGCATCTAATCTGTAATAATTGCCTAAAAGACCATACTCTCCTGAAACCTACATATGATGCCGCACTCTCTGAGAACATGAATTCCCAGGTAAGTGGGTGGAAGCTCAAGGACTAGGCTCTGCAGAGCAGTAGCTATCTCTTTCTCTGCTCCCACTCTCCTAGACAGCACATCAAACACAGCACGTTCTGCAACCCCAAAACTTCACCATAACTTTTACCTTCTTAACTCTGGAGTTCAGAAGACTCAAGGGTTTTCTCAAGGGTTGCTCTGCCACAATTACCAGAATCCTTGAGTTATGTTCTGTCCAATGCCCATAAAGTTTCACTGCCCTCCCTGGACAGGGAAACAGAAAGCAAGTTGTGGTCTTAAGGCTTTTATCATTTATTACCCAGTTTCTCTGTGTCTTTTAATGCTAAAAAGCCAGTAACAGGTACCCAAGGGCACTGAAGCCTGGCCATTCTCCCTTTTTGATCTAGGATGAATGAATAATCAAGTGATAAAAGGGGGAAAAATTTAGATTAGGTTTTACCTCTTACCCTGGTCTGCCCACAAACAGGCTGTGGTTTACACCTGGGTATTCCCTGCCCTGTTCAGACAGAGCATGTGAACAATTTGCTGTAACTACCTGGCATTTGTAATTCAAGCTATATATACAGATCATCTGGAATGTTATGCTTCTCTTCCTTGATGAATTAACTCCTAGAGGCTGGCTTCTGGTGGGAATACTCATGGTTCTGCATTCGTCATCTGTGCTAAACACTCACAGCTTTCCTAAACATCCCTGCCAGTAAACACTCACTGGAGAGCTGGAACACAAAGAAAGAATTTGTTGAAAATTTCTAATGAGACTTTGAACCAAGGAAAGTCATTTGCTTTATGTTTATGATTAGCACACTGAGTTCCTGACCTGGTCAGACCTTAAGGTGGTACCACAGAGTAGATGTTAATTTGCAACAAATAATAAATCAAACTGGTCTAGTTTGACTCACCCAAACACCACAAAAAAAGGGCTGCTACTGAGGCTCTTCCCTGGGCAGTAAGCCGAGAAATCCAGGGCTGTGTCACTTTTATCCACGTTCCCTCTGCATCATTAGTCTGGCTACAATCTTAGTGAATGTTCTTCCCAAGAAACCTACATGAAACCTCAGTACGGAAACATCCACTGATCAGATGTCCCATGACTCAAGCCACTGCATTCCCCACTCCATACCTGTCTGCTTTTCAGCTAAATGGATTCCCTGTGGAATACATGGACAGATACAGATGAGGTTAATAGTGAGACTCATCTCACCTGGCTTTAGCCATTTAAAAGATGTCTGGGTTAAACCAGCTGTCCAGGCTCCCTCTCTAGTCAGTGCAAAGCTACCTCTAGGAGCAGATTCAATCCCTGTATTTTAGAAAGCCAGAAAACTGCTCCCATCTCTTTTCTGTAGCTCTCATCAAGCTTCCTAATAAGACTAGGTCTTGGATATGGAGATAGCACTCTGTGCAATGACAGAAGTGCCTGATCCATCCAAGAGAACAAGATTGTGAATCTCACAAGCTACAAATTCCCAAAGAACAATCAACTTCTCAACAAGTACAACAGTTCTAAGAAAAATTAAAAACAGAACATCTTTCACGAAGGAAAAAAAAAAAAGAAAAAAAGACCTCAAACGCAACCCAAAAGCCAGGGTGGAAGGAACGGGGGGAAGAAGAGGCAGTAATAAGCAGCAATTTTCTATAAAACAACACTTCCAAAATAAAAATCAGTCATCGTATTATTGCAAGCATACGCGTGCCTTTTATCCAACATTGCTGTAGAGTGATAACACTTTCAGGCTGCTTCCCCTTAGAGTCCCAAGAGGAAAACAGAGATTTTTGCCAAGTCGCCGGTTGCTACTTTTTATCCTGAGTGTTGGCTTTCATCATTACAGAATGGGAATTCTGCCACTGATTTCAAAGACTCTCATGATCATAATTGTAACTTTAGCTTTATATTAATGTACATGTGTTTAATTTAATCGCTTTGTTTAAAGATAAAAGAAAAACTGGATTTGAAATCTCTCAACTGATTTCACTGCACATGTTCATAGTCCTGTAGTTAAAAATCTCATGCAGCTTTTTCCTCCCCCCACGGGGAAACAGCAATATAAGAACAACACCTATCTGTGTAATGAAAATAGCTATAAAATGTTTACATTTTCTCCATTGTAATGGAAATTTCACGCTGTTCTACTGTTAAACTGATTTCTCAAGTCCTTATAATCTAATATTTTAAAGGTAATTTCATGCAAATCTGGCTGGAGAAGAGGCTAGAAGCTTAACCATCTTTAAAAAACAAGGGAAAAAAATGACTTAAGGCCATAGCAGTGCACGTATAGATAAGTGCAGTTCTGTTAGTGGTGTTGCATTAATTTATGCTCGTGTAATTTGTTTCAGAGACTTAGCAATTCTGAGGCAACATGTGACAATCCGAAATCAATTTTGTAGAATAACATAACACGTCCAACTTCACATTTACACAGATTGAAAGAAGGTGAGCAGATCATGCTTATGCGTGCAAAGGAGCTTTCAGCTCACGTAGAGATTTCTCTCAACAGCAATCCTCTTCAGACTGGGAGAGGCTACACACATTACATTCATTACATTCATTAAACATTCATTAAAACTTCTTAACACAGCTCTAAGCTTGGGGTGCTGTGAAGCAGTAAGCATGCTCCCCATCCTGGCTGGTGGCCAAGAGAGCAAGGATCGATCTGGAAAAATCCACACCCAGCTTGCCTATGAGAAAAAAAGGTGATTTTATTTCCTGTAATTAGCAGATATTTGAAGTAAAGACAGAGGAAAGGAAAGGTTGTCTCTTGGTCTTTTTTTTTGTTTGTTTTTTTTTTTTTCCAATCCTAACTCAGTATTAAGGGTTTGAGAATTTATCTAAAATATCTGTGGTGATCTCAGTGAGTTTACACAGTCTAACAACCCCAAGACTAAGACCTAAAGGATGGGTAACAAATTTTCTTCTTTTAATCACAGCATGTCCATGGGGTGTTTTTTTGTTAGGGTTTGAGGGATGTGTGTTTGATTTTAATGTGAATAGCTAGCTTTTGCTTTACTCCATTTTAAACCCAGGCCTTCACTTCTGTATCCAGTTCAAGTCAGAAATAAATTCATGGTGTTTCCATGACTCTTATCTTGAAGCATTCTCTTTAATTCATATTGAATGGATTGATCTGCTGTACTGAGAAGAACTGCTTTGTACTTTAATGGTAGCAGCCAAGAACATTAACCTGAGCCCAGGCGGAACATGTGAAGGAAGCTTGACAAAGTTCACAACATCTGCCTAGCTGTAAAAAGGCTTCTGCACACCCGCTCCTGCTTATAAAAAACACCAGACAGATCTTGTGAGTTTCTTGTTTCTTCTGACTCGTGCAGGCTATGACACAGTAAAATGCATTATTTGGTGTACACTAAAATACACTGCTAATGGAACAAATGGGGCTGAAAGAACAGGATAATCTAATGATTCTAGTCACATTATTACCTGTGCACTTAAAAATTTGTTGGTTTTAATTTATTATGTATATATTATTTTTAAAAGGTTTCTTATTGCCAGCGTGAGCCAGAGTACAAATAGGATGAAAACAGTACAAAATATAGTTACACCAGAAAAAGATGAAGTAGTTTCAAGTGAAAAACTACACATTTTCCATATACTGTGTTCTCAGTAGTTCAAGGTTGTTGCAAATCATTGTAATGACTACATTTTCACATTACTTTAAGCACATATCAAAGAAGAGCAGGTTTAAGCAACCGGAAGTCAAACAGTGTATTATAAACTCATGTTCAAACTACCTTAAATAAATGCTCCTGTAAATAGTTACTTTGATGTTCAAGAACCAAATGCAGCCTGAGCCGATTCTGGCCATTTCACTTCATTTGGCTCCTTTGGTTACTGAAAATCATACATTTTATCTGCCTGTGGACTGCTTAGACTCAGGTGAAGCTGTTTATCTTTTCTCTCAGACTCTGCTGATCTTGTAAGAAAATTTTACCATCTAGAAGTAATGGAAATAAGACTTTAATGTCTGAACCAGCAATTATCAATTGTTCTAAAAGCTGAAGTTTCCAAATATTTCTGAAAACAGCTATTCTTGTGCTAGGACATGACACAGGTGGCTGGCATATCACCTGGTGCAACACAAGACCTTCTTTTTATGGATGCACATCACTTTAAAGTGGCAGAAGTGCCCCCACTGGCACTGATCTGTCTGTAAGGACCACAAACTGGCAAGTGAAACTACTTTTGAATTATATTATCTTTCATCTCCTCTTTGAACGAAGTTATATTTATCTGTTTTTCTCTGGCATTTGAAAGAAGACTTGTAGGAAAAAGCCTCCTCTCTCCTTTCTTTTTAATTCAGAGGAAATCTTGGAGAAAATCACTGTTCTGTTGGACCGGCACTTTCTTTGAAAAAGGGGGAGATCACCATAATTTCCTGGCCACTCCACTGCCCTATGTACAGCCTGCATTTCAAGGTCACAAAGCCAGTAGTAACACTAATACTCTCCAAGTTTCCACAGCTAACTTTACCCAGACACTGCACCCTTTTCTGGATGACGCTGACTCCAGGTCAGCTGAGGGGAACCCTGTGCTGAGAGTCTTGTGCAGGACTCTCTCCTGGGCAGCATGTCCCAAACAGGAGGAGAGCATTCAGTGCTATGCTGTTGTCTGGGCAGAGGACCCTTCCCCATGGGTCATCCCTCCTGTTTTCTGACCTGACACCAGGCACAATCTAAAGGCAAGGAAAACACAGAAAATTGGGCTGCTCCTACATGCTCTGTGGGTACTCTGGAGGGGCTGAAGGAGGTGGAGACAAACCAGATACATCTCATGATTAAGGCTGCCTTGGCATCTCTGTCTACAGGGAGAATGATGGAAGAAAGTTAATACAACATACCCCGAAGCCATTATAACCTTCTGCACTGGAGAATCCTTTTCCTGTAAAATGGTAAAGGACTTCGAGGCTGCTGTAGTCAGAAGCAACAAGAACAGAAACCACTGGAAGTCTATTTTCATTTCATAGCAGATGCGGCAGTGCTTTTATGTCGTGGTGACTCTAAGTGACATCTCCCATACCGATCACAGGCCTCCACTCCTGATAAAGTCATAGCACCTCCTCCTAAACCTACTTGGTTTCAAAGCAAAAAGGGCATTAGCACAGTATGACTGAAAAGCAGAGAAGTCAGAAGTTGTTAATCTAAGTGGTTGTACCTAAACCTTTGTTTATACATTCTCTTCCTGGTTCTTCAGCAAGAGAGTTTTGTTGGGAGAATTAGTTTCTGCATTCCAATTCATAACATCTACTTACATATAAATAGATCTTACTGTACTTACAGAGCCTGACTCACATCTCTCTACACAAGTAAAAATTTTTCTTTATGTTTCCTGAGGGCCATAGACCTCACTGCCCAAGTAGCCATCACCATTTAGGTAACAAAATTACTACAAGAGTTAAAATTATCAGTGTGAGGAAGACTCTAAACGTGGACCAGGACAGATAAGATAATTCCTTGAGCCAGCCCTGTTACCAGACTTTATTTAATTTCATGGTGATCCCTTTCAATGCAGTCATACAACAGGCGACACCTACAGATGCAAGGTCAGACACTACTCAACATTTGAATTCTTTTTGCTCATCAGGCCGTGGGTGAAGCTCAAGCTCAGCGATGCAGTTCACTTTTCAGTACTTCTCAGGTAGCTGGGCATGCTATAAGGCAACCCCCCTTCCTGCTAAACACCAGCACATTCTTAGACAATTCATCATCCTGAAAAGCAGCTGAAACAAATAAACAGTCTGACTGAGAAGCAGAAAATAGTAAACTGATTATGGGTCAAATAGCAATAGGTGCTTCCAGCTCTCTGCATACTGAAAGCTGTCTGCTTACTTGGGGCTTGCCAGCTGCTCTAGAGGAGAAGCTGAGCTCCATCACTCACTCATATGTTCTGTGCTCTCGTGTTAGCCATTGCAGTTCCACGTGTCTGTGTTTCCACACCTGTAGGATGTGGTGGCGAATCCTTACCTTTTTTCCCCATGAATTGTTTATGTATGTAACAGGGACCTAATACCAATAGCTGATTAGCCTCCATTCGTATGTCCCAGCGAGCGCTTTAGCCCAAATAGGTTTCTCCATGAAAAACTAGAAAGGGGACCTTCCATTGCATGGTGGTACTCCTAAGCTGCAGGACCATCCTGATACACTAGGTGTGCCCTTCCTCACATGGATCACCACTCCAAGGAACACTGGCTTCTTTCCCTCCTCTGCGTGGGCAGCTAAATGGCACCTGCAAGCCCTGCTGAATGATCTTGCCTTAGAGAGAAGCATTTTGTTGCTTGGGAGGAGAAGGAGGCTAACTGCTAAGACCAAAATTACCTGCTGCATCTGCTACTTCTATAATCTTTTTCTCCATGATACACAGGAGTTGGGAAGAATTTGAGGATTTCCTCAGTGTACTGTTCTGAAGAAAACACGTTATGTTACTTAATGTGCTTCCGTGGTCAGGTGTGTTTGGATTAGCTGTGCACAGATGGGGAAAAAAGCTGTATGACATTCAGCTGCTATCTTCTATCTGATAGCATAGGATATCAGAGCACTGCATCTCATAGCCAGTGGCAGTTATTTATGAAAGAATGTAAGAACAAGGCAAACATACAGCAACATACACCCTACTTGTTATCCTTCTGGATTTTGGAAATCTGTGGTTTAGAGACTTTGCAAACCCAGGGGCTGCATGTAGTCTTTTGGGTTAAGTAGCTCCTCATGATCTGAGATATCCCAATCTTTTTTAAGTGAATGACAGAAATACATTAGCACGAAAATGTTGCTAAAACAAATATACCCTCTTCACACTAGCATGGCTTTGGTATAATGGTTGTTTGCTGTGGAAGATAGTGTGAAATAATGCCTATCTGCTCTTTGTCTTAATTAAGATGAAAGCAGGAGGGCGTGAAGAAGAGGAAGGGATGAGTGGTGCCTCTGTTTTCAGATGACTTAATCTAAGACAAGCCAAGCATCTTCAGAATTCAATGGTTAAGGAGTAGAAAACAGGTAAGCAAAATAAAATTTTCCAAATTACACTGAAGTTCATGAGCGAAGGTATTTAAACCTCAGACTTAATTCAGCAGTTCAGAAAAGTGGTTCATTGTACATTTGTACTCTGGTTTTAGTTTTGTATGTTGTACTCTGGTTTCCGTTTTCTAAGGCTAAATCATAATTTCTGAGCTCTTGCAAAAAGCAAACCAGTGCCAGCACTGCTCCAGGTGTCCAGTTTAACTCTCTGATGGCCCTATTCCTTTTATTCAGATTCCCCTGCTGAAAGTTTTGTGCCTCACCGTCCAATCACATCATGGCCAAAAGATACCTCATTCTGTTTAGTCTGTACCCCTGCAACCTCCCAAGCCTAACCTCCAGAAGTCTATGTTTTGGTTAGTGCTCCATTGTCTGTGTGACCCAGCCGAGCTTCGCTCCTGTCTCAGTTGCACTCCACATCTGTCAGAACAGTTGCTTCGGTCACTTTCTCAACTTTACCCATGGCATGCTCACCTAACACTCCTCACCTGGCACACACAACCTGCTTGCCTTGACCCTTAACTTGGAAAGTCCATGAAAAATTAAGTTTATTATGAAAACCTTTTTGTAGACTTCCCCTGCCACCCCCTTGTCACTTTCCTCCAAGCACTGATATGCACAATGTCTCTGTGCAACTCATTCTAGAAAATCCCTAAATCTACCACTTCCTCTTCCTTCAGAGCTTACTCCACAACTAATGGGAAAGGCAGATGGTAAGATAGGATCTTAGTTAATAATCTGCTGTCATTTTTGTAAGTGTCTGCATGTACATGATGTTCACATCACTAGCTCAGGAGAATGTATTCTCATGTCACCACTGATGGATTAATTCCAAACACATCAAAGAACTTCTGTATCAGAACAACAACAACTGAGCAGCTCTGGGACAACCAGGAATGAAAAGTCAAGCGCAAACTATGCAAGAGCTGTATACAAATTCTGTTGAGAGGAGCATGAGCAACAGGGAAAGTCTTCTAGAGACGATTACACAGCTTTCTTTAAGCTTCATCATTTTTAGATATGCCCATAAAGCCACTGTTCTGAGAGACTGTTCATCTGGCACAGTTCCCTTTGTGGTCGGAATGGCTAACAGAAATGCTTAAATTAACTGAAACCAAACTTAGTGTAGGCTATCACATTAATACCAGTTTTTACATAGGTGAAATAGAGTCTCCATGATCAGCAGAATAAAAAAAAAGAAAATCTTCACAAAGAAAGGGCATGAACTTAACTTTACAAACTTTTGGTTTTACTGTCCCTTCAAAATTGCTCACTAAGAAATTTCAAACACGCCTGTAGGATTAGAGCAGAAGGCACAAACAATACAAAAAACATCTTCAAGATTTGTCCTATAGAGATTTTGGGCTGAGGTTGTTCAGATGCTATATATGTTCCTGTAAGTAAATAAATAGCAAGGACAAGAATTTACACAGAAAAAACCCCCAAAAACCCAAAAAACTTAAACGCCACCACCACAATTATGCCTGCTATTTGCAGATTAATCCATGCAAGGTGTCCTTAAGTTCTATGTAATGAAGCAAATCCAAATAAATATGATCTAGAAATTAATGAGATCACTGGTTTCAAACCTCTAAAGCAGCTTGAAAAGAACAAATTTTATGTGATAGCTAAATGTGATAATAGGTTAGCACAGGAGAAGAAATGTAAGGCTGCCCTCAAAGAGGGGACAGACTTTGCATGGAAATTACCTTCCAATCGTACTTCTTGTCCTGCATACAATAAAACTGAGGCAGGGAGGGAGACATATATAAACAGGAGCTAGACGCAGAGATCCAAGAGTAGCTGAAAGTAGAAATAAATCTTGATGTAGAGCTTGGTATTCTTAATTTTGTCAACAAAAATCCTGCCTCGGGGATCAGGCAAGTTTGATCTTGCTGGGTGTATGGGCTACATCTCTTCTCTGAGCCCATAAAAAGGTCACCTGCATGCAGCTGAGACAGACAAGTTTCACAAACAGAAAAACTGCCTACCTCTTCCCAGGTAATTTTACCTGGAATAGTTTAGCAGCAAAGGAGCTGACTTACGTTTTTCCGCTTTTTCATACACTGTAAATGCCTGACTCCCGCTTTTGGACAGGATGAAATGCAAAGTTGCTAAAATAAATAAATAACTAAACAAAGCTGTCCCCATCTCCCACCACCCACCCATTCTTGAAGGATGACTGGCTGTTTCATAATCAGGAAATGTATGAACACTTGGGGGGTGGGGAAGAAACAAGATCTCATGAGGTTGCAAGCCTTTTCCAAGACTTAAATACACTTCAGATAAGAATCTAAAGAGACAGGAGAGTTCCAGACATCTTGAGCTTTACCCTCCACTAGTTTCTGACTCAACTGATTTAGGTGCTCTCTTCAAAAAGAGGAAGAGAATGCACCCATGTGGACAACTCTGTTCCATTATGTGCCATGTTTCAGCTTGAAAACTATTTATTTTTTGCTGCAGAACATCCCAGTTGGCATTTCCCTGCTTCACAAATCCAATTAAAACAACCCTATAGCAAACTACATTTAAGCCAACTCAGCTATGTGGGTTTAGGGTTTTTTTAGTATTATTATTTTTCCTCTGAACTGACATTTACTTCTTTCATTATTCCGTGCTCTCAAAATCTTCTACCTCTTTTTACCAAGTCAGACCCTTCTGTCCTTACCCCAGCAAAACTTTCCTCCATTCCACCGAGCCCTGGAAGAGCATTGTTAGAAACTTTTTCAGAGGTCATTCATTTATATCTCTTTTTGAACGAGCTTGAGCTATACTTTTTTTGCTCACATCCCATGAATGCTTATGTGCTGGAGAGTCATTAGGTACAATCCCCACACCAAAGGTACTAACGTGTATGGATGCTCAATTCTTCCATTTGCCTCCCACCCTGCAGCCCAAGTAACTCAATAATTAGCATTCTGCTTGCATCATCAAGGAGCAGAAATACTTAGGGGCTATAGCAGCTGAGAAATTTCCCACAAGAGAACTTGCCCAGTAAGAAACAGCTGGAAAAGGAGAAAACCAGTTGGAGGCCACATGAGATGCATTACCCACCCTTTCTGCCTGACATTCATGCTTGTACTGTCTGAGTAAGGTGCTCATTAATCGCAGGATCCTGAGTGTGGCAATTTTAGCTGATGGGTGAATTGTCGTGAAGTTTCCCGTCAGCTGCTATTTGCAGTGATTGCGCTATGAGCTTGACATGCGTTGCATTGTTCAGGCTGGTTTTGTTCTTTTATTTTGCTTGGGCTGGCTGCCTCCTGGAACCTCTACTCTGCCTACTTCCTGAGGATTAAAGCATGTCTTCTGGGCAAGGAGATGCAGGGACCACCTGCAGATTCTGTTTATATATCCAGCCTTGTAGCCTGATTGATCTCACAATAGGACTGCATAATGTAAACACTTCATTATTCCACCGAAGGATATGTGCTCTACCACCTATGGTCCCTCCAACCAAGAGTCAATTTTCGATGGTTAAAATTTGTTAAGCCACACCAAAAGAAGCTAAATAAAGGAAAATCCATCCTAGCAACATGTTTAAGTTTTTAAGTTAGACTAATTAAATGCAATTAAGTTGGAAACTTTAGCCTACCGGTCTGTTCCAGGATTTTGCCACCAAGCCCCAGAAGTGCTCAGGTCTGATGCACTATTTCAGTGTGCCTAACAAGAACCAAAACTCAGGTCATCAAGGGGATTTATTCCCACTCCGGGTGTAAGACACCCCAAGTTCTGCCTAGGGAACTTCTTCCTTGACATGGGGGACTGGTGGGAGGCACAGATCCACCTGCAGAGAAATGGAAGCCTGAGGAGTAACCTCTCCTTGGCTGTTTTCAGCATGGCATCTACCCACTGCGCTGCCTCCTAACTGGACACAGCAGAGGGGCAAGGGGAGAAGGCAGGGAGAACACTTTTCTGTTCCTCCCAAAACACAGAAAGGAAGAACATCAATGCTTCTAAGTATTTCCTGCAGGAATTTTGTAGCAGTACTTCCTTTTGCCCAATGAGAAAATGAGAAAAAGAGGCCAATGCCCACCTGCAGATTTTGGGAGGGCAGTCACAATCTGTACCTGAACCAGCATCAAGCAGCCCTTGCTGCTTCCTACACTGAAACTTACACCACCTTTCCCCCTTTGCTAAGGAGCAAACACCTCCTCTTACTTAGAGCCAGAGGACAAGTCAAGGGCAGAGCTGTGGCTATGACATTGCTTCTCCTGAGACTCGGGTTCAGCTCTTATGAGCATTTCAACATCGTTCTTGTGGTTTACTTTCCTTTGGGAATTGTTTGTTGGTTGTTTTGTTTATTTAACAGCCTTAATTAAAAACTAAAGGCACACCCAGCTAAAGCAAGGCACAGTAATCTGAGGAACTGCCCAAGTTCCTCAAGAGGGAGGAGAAGTTTACCCTGAATTTATCTAGGCAGATAGAAATAATACAAGAACAGAAAAACACGGAGCACATCAATGTCTGTAATGCACTCTGCACTTATCTCAGACTGCACCTGAAAGCATAAACCAAAGGGATAAAATTTAATTCAGCTTTAAATAAAACAGCCCATTTTGATTAGTAAGCAAGGCATGAACATACAGATTGTCAGGGTATCTGCTGAACTGGGCATTCACAGTTTCAGCACACAAAACAACCAGAAGGTCTTGACTGAATAACAGACACAAGCACGGCATGTAAGCATTTACTAAGGTAATTTAACACACATCCACACTTACTTGCTCTACAGAACCAGAGCTTAATTGTTCAGCAGATTACGATAGTTTGGTGTTTATGCCAAGTACTTTATCAACTGAAATACTTTTTTTTTTTAAATTACTTTTCTGCTTTGGATCCCATTGTAGACATTCAACAAGACCTTCTGTGAAACTTCAGAGATCTTGAGTCTGCCTGAAAAATTGGTGTTATTATCCTGTTGGCCAGTGCTGACCTCCATATTTTATGATGGGCACTTAAATTTAACTCCCTAAATTCACATAGAGATTAGTAAGTAGGAACAGTTTGAGCTCTGACAATTCTCTGAATCCCTGAAATAATCCCAAGAACATTCCAGTCCTAAAAGTAGGTTCTGGTCCTTCCAATCTAGACTCCTAAGAGAAAAAAAAAAAAAAAAACCAAACTTTAGAATTGGAGGGGAGACAAGCACAGAATCTTTGCAAAAGAACCTATATATGAGAAGAAAAAAATTATTTACATTTGACAGGGAACAGACATAGCCAAGACTTTAAAACTAGCACTAGCATCAGTCCAGGAAGGATTACTGCTTACAGGCTTTGATAGATAAAGCAGCTTTGAAAACTGCTCTGGGCTAGAATTTTCTCTGAATTTCTCTTAGCAGACTTCATCCTTGGAGGTTTCTTTTCATATTCAAAACTATAGAGTTTATCCTATCTTTACCAGCAATTTATTGGAGGAACAGCTTCTTACTGCACGAATTCTTCCATGATTTTATTTGAAAAAGTCCTTATACAATGAAAAAGAAAGGAAACTGAAGGTGACTCTAAATCCTTACATACATTGTGCTGCCTCTCCAGCCTTTAAATCAAGGGAAGTTAAAAATACTTAAGTCAAGAGTAGGATAAGTCCCCTTTTTCTAAAAAAAACTCACCAAAAAGTGAAAGCCCAACTTCTTCCCAGCTGACAAGCCTTCACACCTGGCCAGGACAGCTCCTGCCTGCATGCAGCTACTGATGCACCCAGTTGTTACTCACCTCTCTTGCTGCAGGAGCAAGCCATTTTCTCCTGAACCTGCCAGCACCGTGCAAACACAGAGCCAAGACGGCAGCTCTCCTTGAAAACTTTGCTATCACCATCCTTACACAACAGAACATGCTTGAGGTTTGAAAAGGTGTCCATGCTGAATCCAAGGAGGAGAGGTGCTGTGCGGAGGTCTCAGAGAATTCTGCAGCAGAAGCTGGCTCTCCCCTGCCACTCCAGCAGGACTCAGCAGATGAACATCATCAAATCATTTGAGCTCCCCAGGCCTTGACTTCGTCTCCCAGCAGATGGATAAAGGCCTCAGCACCACAGAGGAGACTGACAAGGCTATGCTTTATAGTCTTCCTAACACAACCCAAAATCTCCTGCACAACAGAAATTCCTCTTAGGGAATAGGTCTGTAGAGCTTAATAGAGATTGATTTTTTTTAAGAGTTGCATAGCTGTAATTCAATTCATTCTGACTAATGTGTCCAAACTGTGTTCCTCGTGGTCTTTTCTTATGCCCAATAGCTTCTCTTTTAACCTGCTTTCCCTTTAAAAACTTTCCCACCATTTTAGGACCTGTATTGAGCTCCCTAAGTAGATACATTTTGATTTATGATCTCTCCTGAGTCTGCAGCAGCAGAGAGTAAAAAAATATATTTTCTCTATTGGGCAAGGAAATCCTTGCTTATCTCTTTCTCCCCTTTCCCCCAACCAGCTGGCAGAGCTGGTCAGCAGAGCTGCTGTTCTCAGCCCACGTGCAACACACAGCAGAAAGAGCAGCACTGCCAGGTTGGCAGCCTGCACTGGAACAGCATCCGTCTTACAACAGGCATCTGGAGAAAGGGCTGGAAATCCAAATCTGTGGAACATCAGCTTTATTAGAGATGAAGCTAGGCTACAGGTTTGGAATCCAAATCTGAATTTGTTTCCAAGTTGAAGAACCGGGGACTTGCTTCAATGCTTTATAGAAACAAAGAGCCATGAGGTTTTGATCTGAACCAGAAAAGTCAGGCCTGTTCAGAGCCTGGCTTTTGCTTTGGGACCTGTGCCTAATCACAACTGGTTATAGAGTGATTACTCAGCACTGCTTGTCCAGTTCATTCACATCTGTGCTGTTACGTACACTTGGCATTCTTTAACAGTTACGTCTGTGATCAGGTAAATAGAAATGGTTTTTTTGCTTTTGCACAAAGGAAAAAAAAAGTTGGATGGGGAGTTTGGGGGATCACCTGAAACATTTCAGTTTCTAATTTCTGACATCTACAGAGAGCCACAAGATGTAGGTGTTTTGTGCAAAAGCAGAGATCTTAAGTTACTTGAAGTGAGCTGCTACTGGTATGTACCATGCAGAGTGTTCCTTTGTTGGTGCTACCGCTTTATAGTGTTCAAAAATAACCCAAACAGGTTAGGTAGTAACCAAGATATTATCTGAGTAAATTTTACCTCAGGGGATTCATTCAGAGTCAAAAATGTTTTAGTCTGTCTGCACGAATGTGGCTCCAAGGAAGGCTTTACAAGCAAACAAGTTGAACAGCACAAAAAAGCAGGCAAATGTAGAAAGGGGGGGAAACGAACAGAAAGAATTGCGACACATTTTAGTAGCTATGTTTTTTAACACCTTAGTACTGATATTTCTCTGTCTTTGCAAAAAGTAAAAATACATCTGGGCTTTTGTAAAAACGACAGCTTGCTTGTTTTGGTTTTGTAAGAGGCACAGGCAGGTCCAAACAAAAATCCCAGAACCAAACACCACTTGTGGTAGGAAAAATCAAACTCCCAGAATATAAGCACTCCTTTAATTTGAGTGCTTTACAATCCAAATCCTCTTGTGTCTCAGGATTGCACTGCTGGGCATTGTCTGACCATAAAGCCAATTTAATTTTCTAGGGCATGGATGATATTTCAGTGCTTTTGAGTTGATCTAGAGAATTTTACATCACTTACTTCTTCCACTGCCAGTTTAATAAGGAAAATAACTTAAGCCAGAGGTGTCTATGTCCCTTGGTAACCTTGATCTGCATATGCAGCCTCTTGTGCTCACAGCAGCCTGGCTTAAGGTAGAAGAGAGACAGTAGCTCACTTTCTTCCTGCATTCTGACCCAAACCCTTTTGATATCTGCAGATTCCACCTTCTCCCCAAGCCATAGGCAAGACCAAAAGTTCAGGACACACACACACACACACTATATCAGCACTCATGTACCTTAGTATTTGAAATCCAAAGAGGAATTATGGAGAATTACCCAGACATGTCCCTATGAAGTAGCAGAACTGAGTGAGAAACCCACCTATGAACCCAGTGTTACACCAGCAGTCTGGGATTATAGAAAGACTATCTAATATGTGCATTGTAGCTACTGTTTTCCAAATAGAACAAAATAAAAATTAATAAATATGGAACACATTTTGGCATGACACCCTTCATATCTTCTCTTTACATGCACGTTGATATTAATACTCTTTTCTTCACCTGCAAATTTGCACAGATGCTCATATACAGGCAGTTGGGCAAATAAGTAAGTGTGTGTGTCTCTTGGTTTATATGCAATTTATAATTACTATCTCAGATTGCATATATATTTTAAATGCCTTCAACATACATGTGACATATTTTTATGCATTTGTCCACAAAAGAATATATGTTTTACTATGTTTGGGCACATCTAATTTTATCATGCTAAAAGTATTTTGCCTACTGTCTCTTGTAAGTCTCAGAATGCATCAAATCAAATAAGAAAATGACAGGAAAAGAGAGTTCTAGTATAAATCCTCCAAAACTTTACTAGCCAACCAGGGCAGATGAACAAAGCCATGGGATTGAAACACCAGCTATACAGCTCTGGCTGCATTGCTTTCACTGTTAGGCCAAATAATTCCCAGTCTCTCCACTAAGTTTAGTATTGTGCATAGGGTACAGCAGCTCGTACAGGAAACTTCTGGACCAAATATGCCACCAACACTAGAGAGACAGCAAGAAAAGTGCAGAACATAGAATTATCAGAATTATTTTTAGCTAGCCATTCGCAGATAAAAATTGCTTTAAAATACTTTTCCTGGTAAGTATTGGCCAGCATGACAAGGCAACCTGTTAAAAATTTTGTTCACTGCGTTTCTCCAAATCAGTGACTTCAGCAGGCCTGCACCAAAGCTGGACTGTATTAGCATACTTGTGAGTCAAGCCCAAGATGACTTCAGTGAGAGAGTGATAAGCAGAGGCGATGAAGTCAGGGCTGTGGTCAAGGGCTTGTCCCACAAGGCCCTAGACACATGGTGTGAGCCCAAATGAAGCCCAGGAGGAGGTGAGGAGAGGATCAGCATGAGAAATCAGCAGCTCAGAACTCCCTCCCTGATCCTGTTTTGGACAGCAGTGGTCATAGACTGAGAGCAGGACTCTAACCCCTGCATGACTGGGACACGGGCACTCTTCTAGGATGCTAGTCCAAGCTGTTTGGAGAAGTGCTGTAAATATCCCCATTGTATAGATGAGGAAATAAAGTCTGCAAGAACAAAATGCCTTACCATGAGAACAGATGTAAAGATTAAAAGAAAAAGGCCACCTCGTTACCTTAGGTCCAGATTTTCAGGTACTGAGAAGATCACTGGGTGACTCTGCTATTAGCAGGAAAGGAATAGACCGCTAGAAATCATACATATCATTTCAGTACCCCATGGTGGGGTAATTTACGGGGTGTATTTCTCTATACCTGTTCCTGAAGGCCTCTATCTCCCATAGCCAAACCTGTTCAGTGCACCAGTGCAGTTTATTCTTTATGGCAGATGCTTTTGCAAGTTCTGCATTCACTTCAGTTTCTAGCTTTTTTTCAAAAGGTGTATCTCCTCCCAGATGCTGGTTTTGGATCCCTTCAGGACACAAAAAATAATGAACTGATGAACAGAGGTAAGGAGGACCAAAACCAAGAAAACAGCCCAGCTCTCTTGAATTACACAAATTAATTTCTTCATTGCCTAAAATGTGCTTGCCCTTTTAATCTTAAACTTCACCGATCAGTCATTCTGGTCCCTGAGGAATAATTAGCCTGTCTATCAAGGAGACCATGCTTTTGTTGTTTTTAATTTTTCACGATAGCTAAAAGGATGGTGAATTCTTGGTTGTTTAACTGAACAGAAATAGAGCAGTAAGATCAGAGCAATGGGTGCAGAAAGCAATGTGTATGGGCAACTGTGTGTGTGTTCATCATCCTGCACTTTTTTCAGAGGAAAGCATCCTGAGACAAACCCATTTACCTGAATATGAGTTACCGTAGACTCATTCTCCAGCAGCAGTGAAGCTGCTCTAGATCTTCACCCAGGGAAACAACATACACTTACAGGAAACGGGGCTCTAATTTCTACCCCCACCCATCACGCTACCTGCATGAGGAACAGTGCTAAAATAGAACCATGCTTCCCAGTGTAGGGAGTTCCTTGGTGGGAACTGGAGCTCTGCACTCCCAGGAGAAGCAGCCTGGCTTGAAGATTAGAGCAGGGCATTGAAATCTGCTGCAAAGCAAAACACCCCTGCTCTGTCAGAGTGGGAAACTCCAGTGGTGGCTCTACCCTGTTAAGAGAGAAAACTTACAGACAATGTCACTATGCTGGCCCTTCTCCTTAGAGCTGAAGGACCCAGAAAGGACATCTTCATTCCTACTTTGTTCTCAGTACTTCTGTAACAAAGAAGCAGTACCTAAAAGTGATAATAAACCTGGAAAGGCTTCAGGTCCCCCCAGCAGCGCTTGGAAGACCCTCAAATAGTTAAAACAAGATTAACTCCTTTCTTCTCACAATGACCTTCTCTCTGTTAAAAACCTCTTACTTCTGCCTCTCAGTCCAAACAAAGCTTTCAGGAACACCAAGGAGAGGAGGTCCAGCAACACAGATCCTTCCAGCACCTACACTGGCCCCAGACAACAGTGTGCAGAGGCAGTGATGCTCCCAAAATCTCCCTCCGTAGTGAGGCTCAACAAAAACCTTCACAGAGGCAAAACTTCCTCAACTGATTTGAAAAAACATAGGATTTTTGTCAAGGACAGCTGTCAGGCAGGAGAGTCTGTAGGTGAATTATACCTTCTACACTTGAAAAGCCTCCTGAAGCTGTGTGAACAGCTTCATTCTCCTGGGATAAAGTTGAATAGATGCTAGCTTCTGTTTGTAAATATGTCCAAGGCGGTTTACCCGAACAGTATTCATGTCAACAGAGTTTTATCACCTTTAAATTGTTTTTGTTCCATTTGCCTACTCATAAGCCATTCCAGGGAACGTTTATGGTTAACTTAAAGCCTGCTAGTATTGGGAGAAGTTGTATAGCATTGCTCTTTAGCATTTCCTTGATCAGCTTCATCTACTGCGCAGAACCAGGCAGGTCTGCCTAGCTTTGACCAATGGTAAGAGAAAACTCTTTTCTCCAGTGTCTTACTGAGACAGCTGCAAGGCCAGTAAATGCCTTATCATGCAGTTATTTGAAAATACTTCCAGGCTACTTTGGCAAAAGATGCATCCTGAAAATGCTAGCCTAAATAAATTTACCAGCTCCATATCCAGAGCTAATATATTTTTGAGTCAAAAATATTTATTGCAAGTGGCATTTTGCAGAAAAGATTGAGAAGTTCTTCTCTGTTGTCACTGGACTAAGCTTAAATGCTCTGTTCAACTGCAAAATATCTCTGGGAAACAGCTTGTAACAAAGAAGCAATACCTCCTGGTCTTCATTTGGCCATCTCTGGAGATGAAGACTTCAGCACTGTTCTGAAAATTTTTGATTGCCAGATGACTTCAACCACAGAGAAATATGAAAAAATCTTTCCCAGGTATTTCCCACTTCCCCATCCCAACAGGTCTTTTCTTGGTCTTCTCTGCCTTGTCCTGTTTTTCAAATTCCTTTGGATGTGAGTTTCAGCAGAAGACATCCCATTCCATGTGGTCTGCACCAGTAAAGCACTCCTCACTTAGGTAAAAACAAGACTTAGGCCTCTGTTTACTGCTCCTTCCTGTTTTTTTATATTCAAAGGCTGCCTTAATCCTTTTGGCCACGACACCAGCCTAGGAAGGCCTCTGAAGTCAGTTGCCTGCTGATCTGAAATCCTTGTCCTCCAGACTCCTTCTCCCACCCCAAGCCCCCTTTCATCGTCCTGGTGCAGCACTTCTCTTCCCCAGGTGCATCCATTTGCACTTGCCTGTACTCAAGTGCAAGGCTGTTTCACAAGGGGTCTTGGTGACTCTACACACCTTGTCCTCCTTAAAACAAAGCCACCGTTTCCTAGAGAAACTGTGTTACGCTACACACTCGCAGACCACACAACAGCTGTCTCATCTTTTTGGAAATGATTAGGTGTTTTTTTTAATTTAGACTGAGTATCTAAGACAGAATAGGTCACTGGAGCAACAGCTATGGTGCCCCAATGAAATCAAGCTGTAGCCTACAGTCGTTCTGACTCAGTGAGCAGTAAGCACTGGAACCAATGTTTGTGTGCAGGGGAATGTGTTTGCTACAAATACAGCCCCTTTTGTATGTCAGGCATATTTTACTAACACATCACTGTGGAACTTAATCACCTCACACAGTCATTCCCAGTAAACAGTGTGTTCTTCTCTCACAGGCTTATCTGCACACTCATCTTTTTGGTTTCAAAGTTTCATTAGTAAAAGAGAAGGAAGTTTTGGAACACTTCATGCCACAGTGAAAATAAAATTACCCGCTCCTGAACCAAAAATCTGAAATTTTCCAGAATAGTTTAAATAAAGCATGATTTCATTTTGAGTCATTTTTTTTCCCTCTTGGAAAATTCCTTGAAAGTTTTCCCAATTTGGAGGTTACTGTAAGGAAAGGATTTCAGTGAGCTTTCTAATATCCTCTCACTGAAGCAGAGGCCAGGCACACTCCAGCCATGGTTAGTGTTTCTCTGTGCCAATCGTGCCACACAACAGATCTTAGACAATCCCTTCTGTCCTTATGGAGCATCTACTTACATCCTTAAGCACAAAAAAATCAGATTAAAAGGGATTAGAAAAAGGTTACATGAAGACAACTTTTAAGGATCTCACAAGATTTTTTTTCATAATAGTCGAAATCCATTAAGAAAAAAAATCCATTTGTAAGTGGTTTTGTCAATGGTGGGAGTTGGCAAGGAAGAGAAGGAGCTCAGCTTTATCCAGGTTACACAATAACTTGCTACTATTTGTGGCTGGCTCCCAAAGGGCCAAAGAAATTAACTCGTGGTTAGTTAAATAATAGTTTTATTAAAACAATGATCAGATCAAATAACTGGCATGTATGTGCAGGAAGTCTTTCAAAATACTCAGGTCCTACAAAAGAGTCAGATCAAGAAAATATCTTTTAAATGTCTGATCCCTGAAGTAACTGAGACCTGTAAAAACTGGATGCCTTAAAAAGAAAAAAGTTTTTTTAAACCTTAATCCCAGCATTCTCTCCAAAGAATAACACAGTTCTCTACTTTCAGTGTTTTCTCTTCTTGCAGATGTTTTCATTCCCTTGTTAGAGTAGAGAAATTATTTTTTTTTCTGTGACCACAGCTCTCTTTTAACATTTTATTTTTAAAAAGGGAAATAAATGAAAGAGAACTAAAGCTGTGTGGTTTCATATCCCCCAGCTGATTTGTCCACTGAAAGGAGCAAGTAACTGGAAAAGAGGAGCGCTGACTGAAGAACAAGCCCTTCAGATACCCCCCAAGTTGCAGAGAACTGCAGCTGCAGATGAGCAGGTGAGAGCCGCAGCTCCTGAGGGTGCCTGGTCCCTTTCTTGTGGGGGTTCAGGGGTCACCTTTGCACATTCACATCTTTTCAAGAGAGAAGAGCAAATTCAGTTCCAAGTTACTGTGCTGCATCTGGATGATGAGACAGGACAGAGAGCACCATGGCTCGCTCATCCCACGCCTACTGCAATAAGCACTGCCCTGGGCTTGGTGGCTGCAGAGTCAAGTCTACGGTGAAATTGCTCTGAGCAAAGTTACCAGCTCCGGTATGAGAGGATCGCAGCACATGGAGCAGACTGCTCCCAAAAAGGGCCAAATTACCTCACAAGGTTCAACTGGAGTGTGCAAAGGCAGGGCACCTGCAGGCAGCTTTTGGCCCTATTCTCTGTGCTTCTGATCCATGAGATTACTTACCCAGTGGAGGCTTTGTGACTTTCGGGGTTTCAGAGAGCAGCTTGAGGTACTGAGAGTGGTTTATACAAGGCACAGCACAAATGGATGCTGTCAGCAAAGTAAAGTGTGTTCAAAGAGAACAGCAACGTAAAGAGTGTCTGATTTCTTCTGAGTTTTCTTAAGTGTAAACTATGCACACTCTGGTGGCAGATATCCATCTAAAGGTGGATTGCTGCCCCTAATCTGTGCTTGCGTCTATCAGTTTGCATTATATTCAGGTAGCGGTGAGCACTGCCTTTTGGGTGGGTATAGAGTACTTGGTGAGCTTTCTGGATGAAGGGCAGGCAAAAACTTGCAACGTCTTGTATCCAAGATTCGAGTATTTACCTGTTGGAGCCCTGCATATTAAGGCCCACGCATTTACACTGCAACTCAACATGGAATTTTAATGAATTCACGGACTCTGAAGGCCCCCACCCACCTCTTTTCAAACAACTGAAATCCTCTGCATTCCTCTCAGCCATACCTGCTCGGCATCCAATGGCAGCTGATCAGACTGGGAACAAGCAGCCCTGCTACTAAACACAGAGAAAGTGACAGATATTTTCAGGTGCCATCTCAGGTGCCACCTCAGCCATCTCCCAAAGCAGAAAATGTCTCTCCTCTCCCAAAGCACAAGAGGACCAGAAATTAACTCAGAATTCTCCCCTTCCATCATAGGCCTATTATGGCAGTAAGTTATAGAGCACTACAAGTCAGGCTTGATCTCTTTCATCTTCCTGTGGAAGAAATTACTCTTGCTCAAACACAGAATATTTGTGGTGAACATAATCCATCGCTTAGCTAAAGGAAAAACGAAAACCAGCAGTGAGGTCGATCTTTGCAGAGCTTTGACCAGATTTACCACGCTGCACATCATCCACATCCAAGGGAAAAAGGGTGCCAGTGGAAGCTAATTCCCAGCATGTGGCAGAATCTGCATGTGGCAGATTTACAAGCTGATGTTGTAAATCCAAGTATAAAGCAGTGTCTTAGCCCATGGGGAGGGGTCTATGCTGCCAGCAGTTAGAGACATAGAGGTAGAAAGAGTTTCTATTCCAGTATCTCAAAATGTGATGAAACACTGAAAAGATAAACTCTAGATATTATCAGTCTCACATATTATCTTGACAACTAGTACTGCAAAGTTAAAAAAAAGACGTCTTATGAAGAAGAGAGGACAGCAGAGAAGAGGAATGGCTACAGCACTAAAGCTGACTTATCTTCATCTACCTCTTGCTGGGGCCCAAGGAACTCCTCTCCATTGGCAACAGTAGTACATCTCCTCATGCCAAGACATCCGAGTGAATTGGTCTGACAAATCCCGTAACAGGTAAGAGGATCTCAATTAGGATAAGATCTGACATTTCAAAGCAGGTTTCTTAAATATACAGCCTTCCAGTGACAGTCTATACCAAATTTTGGATTAAGAAACATTGGTTAGGTCTGTGCTCTTCTAAATCCCAGGATCAGCAACAGAGGAGAAGGAACAGGGTGAGTAATGCATGCAAATAGCTGCATCCATATTTGAACACAAGTCAGAAATGCCTGTCATTAAAGAAATCCCTCAGCCTGTATCCCACCCTAAGATTCAGACTGGATAAAATAGTATAACATAGCAAAGTAGGATTTATACCTGTGCACACTGAAAATAACCTGCTTGCCACACTCCAGGATCTGGATGTCTGTTTCACTGACACACACAGAGCACTGGAGACATTTAGTTGTAGCAGCATTTTCCTCCTCTTCAGCCACTCCAGACTGGTGAACCCCACAGTTACAGACAAAATTCTTTTAGCAAGGGCCTTGCATTTACTTCTGCTTATTACAACTAATCTCAAACCTATTTCTCTCTGTGTCTTTCATTTTATGCCTTGTGGTCTCCAGGTGTTTAGTCCTTCTACCATTACCTCCCAACTCTGTTGCAGCTAGTTTCACTAGCACACTTCCATTTTCTAGGCAACAGTCTCTAGCAAAACTAGCACAGAGGACCGGCCCCGAAAACAATCATTAAGAAGAGCTTTCAATAACAACTTCCCTCCAGTTGGAAAGGTCTCTTTTCACTTAAATCTGCCCTTTAGCTTACCTATTAGTCACAATTTTACTGGCATTACTCAGCATGTCTCTCATTTTCACATACTACACCACACTAGGAGCTAAGCAAGGAGGACTGCATTTCCATGACTAGAAACACCAGAGCTTTTATCAGAGTGACTAGGTTTACCTAGATCATGCTTGATCTTGTCTCGTGTGTTTTCTTTCCTTTTTCTGCTACCTTATGTCCTACTCTTACTTTTAAAAGAGTAGAATAGTTGCTATGAATACCCTGCACTACAACAGGGCCATCCTTGCCCATTTGTCAAAGCAGACTCACATTCTGTAGCTGAACAGGGGCTTTTTTCCTCTATTAAGTCTTATTGAAAACACTGTTCTTTGATCCTGCAGTTATATGGGTCCGTTCCTTCAAGATACCAAGATAACAATGATCCAGCCATTCTCCAGTATTTGATTCGAGTTGTTTCTCCCACTTTGGCTGAAGCCATTTCAATTTCCAGGTTTTCATAGTCACTAAAAACCTGCTATGCCTGAATATTCAGAATAAGCATCCTAACTGAAACAGAAGCAAAATATCTGATAAGTTATTGGGCCATGACAAACTACTTTCTTTTTTCTGTTTTATTTATGTGGCTGAAGGACCTTTTGCTATTTGTTTTAATTTCTTTTGCAGAGTCAAACTCAGCTTGTCTCATACCAATTCTCATTTTACCCATATATTTCCTGACCTCTTTCATGTGGCTTTCTTTGCTGACCTGTTCTTTTTTCTACTCCTTATTCAGTCATGTCTGATAACTTTTCTTCCACATTTTTCACTTCACAAGACATGCTTGTTCCAGAAAATTTTTATGCCTTTGATTCAAAGAAGGACCAGCTTTGCTTTACAATCCAGTCCTCTTGAGCTCTTCAGGCTTTAGCTAATGTATCAAATGCCATCCATCTGGAGCTGAAAAGTTAAGCTATAGATCTGCACTTGTTTATCCTTCATTTTAATTGAAATTGAAATCCCTCAAAGAAAGGTTATTTTCTACTTCATTCTACAACTTAGTGTCAGATCTAAAAAAGTATTGCTTCTTGCTGTTTCAGTGACTGGTAAGGAGCCCTGCTGGTTATTGCACTCAGAAATGTCTGAATTTAGCTATTTGTTCCCCTATATAATCCAGGAAGTCAAAGCCTCCCATAACGACAGACCTCTAACAAGCAAGATCGGTATCTACCAAATCCAGTTCTTGAGGTCATTGGCAGATATACCACACTTCCTCAGCAATCAGACTCCCCAGAATATCTTTGGCTCTATTAGGTTGGTTATTTAACTCATTATCTCTCCTTATTTATCTCATTAAAGGCTTACAGTAACATTAGACTGTTTACTTCTGTCCTTCACAAGACAGGTGTGCTTCAGTACCCGCACTTCAGCTATCCCTCCCCTTCCTCACCTTCTCCTTCAGTAACTGTTTCCAGATATACAAATACACACATAGCCCCCTGCCCAGCCTCCTTTGTCATGTCCTTAAATACTCGCTTAAACCCCTCCCACCATTTCCAGGTGAAACTGAAGTCCAGTGATTTATGGCACATATGCTCAGTGACACGTCATACCCAAAAATTTTATGTGAAGTGCCTCCCCAACCAGCAACCATCTTAGCTATGCCCATGATTGTTTTGCCATCTCTGTTGCACCTCAGTAGATACACTCATCTACCATTCCTCAATAGAGTTTTTACTAAAAAAAATTTTTAAAAGGAATCCTTCTCACTCCCCAGGCATCCAGCCTTTAATTCTGGACCCATAGAATCTATTTCTACCACTGGCTCTTGGCTATTCAAACTCATTTCTTACCTAGTAAAGCTTTAGTCCCTCATTTAAGTGTGATGCTGTCCACAGATTGATTCTGCCACAGCAAACTGCAATGAATTTTGGCCAGATTTTATTTCCATTTAATTTGCTTATTTTTTTAAAAATATAGGTACTAGCTATTCATATTTTCATCTCTGCCTCTGTGCTTTATTTTCTTCCTCAGTACTCCCAGGTATCAGCAAAATGAAATACAAACTGCCAGAAAGGGGACTCTTTTATCTATCAGTATACAGATAGATACAATCCAAGTTGATTTGGATATCTTCCCAGAGGGATAATATTTTTTACATAATATCCTCAAGATACAAACTTCCTTATTCCCACTTTAAATCAAATAGAAAAGTACTCAAACTCTGTCAACTTTCTTCCTTTAAAACAAATAAAAATAACTGTGTTTGGCAAACAGGTTGTCTATTCTCATTCTCTCTGCTGGAATTTCACCTTGTGGGAGCTCATGCAAGCCATTTTTTATTGGCTTTGGTTAACATAAGTTCAAATAAACTCAACGCTCAAAGCCAAACTTTCAAAAGGTGTCATATATTTTGCCTGCTTTGAACTCAAGGATTTTTCAAGGCTTTCCCTGTAGATCTGCCAAGGTTAGCAGAGTTCAGAGAACCTAGCCTAAATTGCAAGGCTGCAATAAAACCTGACATGGAGATTCATCTAGTTTGAATGTTTATGACAATTGCTTTATACAATTACCTCCTTGGTCCTTCTGACACCCTGAAGAAAAGCAACAGGAATGGATTTTCCAATACTGTCACCTGCAGAAAACTGTGTTGGGAATTTTAAAGAGGTGCATGTTACACACCTGTTGCTGTTGTAGCCATTCTTACTTCTTTTTTAAAAGGAACTGCTGCTGTTCAAAATGAGCCACAAGTCAGATTCTGAATTTCAGCTCTTTGAATTCCCCATGTAAGTCAGTTTCATACCTGCTCTGACAACATTGTTTCCAACACAGGTCTGACCGCTCCCCTTACTTCCAAAGCCATACTAGAACATGGTATCTTGCTCATGTGGCTGGCCTCATGGCATGCTGACATCATCCCACAGATCAGTCACCTCATAAAATCAAACGATGATCAAATTTTTTCCCAAACAAGTCTAAATCAATTACACTATTCCTGGGCTGCCTGCAGGTTGGAGGTCAAGAAGTGACACATGCTATGCACATACACACACACACAAAAAAAGGAGATTCCCTCAAAGCTCTACACTGAAAACGGAGTGAAAGATGGAGTTCATTTACCGGTTATGCCCCACACCTGACTGAAAACGAAGAGGAGTACAAACCATAACCAGAAGCATTGCTAAGGATGCATACACACAATTGGAATTTCTTCCTTGTCCTCACCTTCCTGCATTCTGTACTGGCCATCTTTGCCTGCAGTGGATGTACACCACTATATATTGACCTGGTCTGGTAATATCATGCACTTCCATTAATAACAAATTATAAAAGGGCTGAATGAAGAATAAAATTAATTTATCACTTACTACAAAAATAATACTCCTGAAAGATTAAAAAAAAAATAGAAGCTGAAAGAGCCACGACATGTGACTGCCTAGATGATTCTACAATATACATTTCAGATGTGCTCTGTTTCCGGCATTTAGTCAGAATCACAGAGATTACATCTTTAGCTTGTGTCTGTTTCCACAAAGCACAGACAGCATAGGTTGATTCTACAAAGTAACATCCTATCCTCAGTCAAACTGAGGGTGGAGAGCCTCAAAAATCCCTATACTACTGCTGAGATCTCTGTTTCCAAGTGGCAACCCTGCCATGCAGCAAGTTCACTTTGCCCTCTGCACCATTTAACAAGAAAAAGGAATTTAAAAAGGACAGGAAACCACCAAGATACTTGGTTAATCAAATCACAGTCCACTGCCACCAATACATTTGCTGATCTCTTTAAAATTGACGTGGGTGAGGAGCAAAAGAAAACAAGGAATAAACTGTCCTGTTGGAACAGTTTTAGCTCACTAGCTGCTGTGTGTTGAGAGGAGTTGAGGCCCTTAGCTAGGTTCTTAGGTATGGACATATGTGAATTGAGAAAGTATGTAGAAATCCTCTGTTAAAGGTGCACGACTTTGCCAATGCACTGACCTCCCGAGCCTTTCCATAAGACATACTTGCTCACTCTCGCTTCTCCTCGCAGATTAGTTCTGTCTGCTCCCAGGCGCCTACTCTCTCTTTCTCTAATGTGATTAAATAAGCTCCCTGTCTCTCCAGGCTTGTGCAACCGCCTCTCGCTTAGTCACCTAAGCGCTCTACAACACCCCAAAGGAGTGGAGTCAGCTGAAACAGGAGCGTTCCCAGCTCTGACATGTAAAGTACTTGCACTCAGTGCTAAATAAACTTGGAAAAATGTTCACAATGCAGCTGTGTGCACAAGATGCTGCAGCCTCAGGGCAAGAATAATTATACACAAACAAGATACTTGGGATTTATGTTCCCCTCAAATAAAAATGTGCGCTGCTCATGCCAATCTCAGCGCTTCATGGTATGCTTGCAATCTGAGGCAGAGGAACTGATTATCTGCTAGGGTTAAGAGATTAGATATCATCATTGCTTTATTTTCCAATAAACTTTAGAGGCATTCTAAAGCATTGTGGGTACACACTGATATGCTTTTCACCGTACAAGAGTGAGGATTCATGGGAGGTCTTTTAAATGCCCTGTTGTGTTAATGGTATTTATTTGGGAGATTTTCTATTGGCATATGTTGATAATTCCTTTTCAGAAGTTACAGGGTTAAAGCTGAAGCCCACAGGAATACCAGACCAAACCAAAACTGAGGAAGTTTCAGGAAAAAGAAATAAGTATTCCCAGACCATTCCAAGCAAAGGTTTATCTAACTTGCTCCTTAAATTCTCTCATAAGGGAGAGCGCCAACTTCTTGTGCAAGTAGCCTGTTGCAATGCTTAAGCGTCTCTCAGTAGATGACTACTTCTCCTAACAGCCAATTTCAATTAAATTTGCTGCTAACAAAATCAATATCTCCTCTTCTCAGTGAACACAACTAAAGGTTGATCACTGTCTTCTTCACAATGACTTTTTAATCATGGTCATATTTCTCTTCTCTTCCTGAGGGGAAAAAACCCCTAAAGCCAATTCTCTGATCTGTTTTGTTTTTAAAATCTCTCAACACACTCCTTGTCTTTGGATCTCTAAGTGTTTGAAGGTGCTGCATCCATGGGCAATGCCAAAAAAAATCAAATAAACCTGTGGAAAGAAGTTTTGTCTGCAATGGGCCCGAGATCTCTCAGGAGTCATTCTCTTGAACCAGCCACGGCAGTGAACATTATGCAGTGATAGTTCATTATACTCCCATGCTCTAACAAATCCCACTCTAAAAATCAAGGGACACTCCCTTGAAGTTGCTTTTATACCTATTTAGTTCTGCAGTGGAACTTGAAATGGTATGACTTACAGAGTTGAAAGGAGACTTTGCAAGCTTTGTTAAAGTTGCTGCAAAGAAGGAAAACTCAACAAACAACTCCAGGAGTACTTTAGTAAGCAATTGCTCGCTGGTTGGAATGCAAGTTACACCACGTTAGACCCACTTCATATTTTGCCCCAAGAAACCAGCAAGCTGGGTGGGAGACCGACAGGCATTCCCACCAGCCTGTCAGGCTGGACAAGATGCAAGAACAAGCAGTCACTCCGATATTTTTGCCTTTCCTTTCTTGACCTCAACTACAGAGAAGAAAAAGTTAATGCCTGTTTCAACCTTTATATTTAGGTCAAATTCTCGTAAAATTGTAAAGGAAAAAGGTTCAGGAGTTCACCATTTTCTTAGCCAGATAATGAGTATGGAATTTACATTCTTCTGCTTAGAAGACTTACACAAGGCTATGCAAGAGATATATGAGCAGTAGCTGGCTCTTCACAGGAGTCTTCTGGAATCAAAGGAGAGAAGCATGTCACTAACAACTCTCACTATCTCATTTTTAATATTCTGTCTGCAGGTGGCCACTATTTCCATGGTCCAGTCCTGTTCCTTGTCATACCCTTTGCTACATGAAGAAAAAAAAAGAAAAAAATAAGTATATTAAAGTATATTAACCAGGCATGGGAAAAAGATGCTAGCCCCAAAACCCATGGCATGGAGGAAGATGTTACTTTTTGCTGCTGGCAATTTTCTTTGGGTTGGCAGAACATGTCATTTCGACTGTGAAAAGGAGTACATGTACTTAGCTCTGTGAGCTCATCGCGGTATCCTTGCCGGTGCCAATGAGCAGCAATTCAGAGCTCAACTTGTTATTGAAAATGAATCCATTACGGTTGTCAGGTACCAGTCAGTTTAAACCCTAGTGAAAACTGGTCAGAAATTGAATGACTTTAGAAACTAATACATTTTTGCTTGTTTCAGAGGCTCAAATGGCCACATGGAGAAGACACTGTCTTCCAGTAGCCTATTTTGGAATTGATTAGAAATCAAATCCTTTGTGCTTGATTCAGGGTGGGGAAAAATATTTTGAGACTGCAGTTTGATCTGAGTGTTGCTTTTACTTGTGGTTTGGCAAAAGACTCTGAAATGCTGTTAAATCAAAAAGGCAAAGAAAACCTGCAATTGCCTTGTCTCTGCTTATAAAAAAACATTTTAAAATAACCACATGCATCATTCACTACACAGATGCCACATTCTTCCCTACCCTTATTTAATAGCTAGCTGTCAATCTACGTTTAAGAGCAGTTACCTGACATTACCATAATAATGCTTCAAAGCTTCATATTAAAGATGGGTATCTTCCTAGGCAAGCCCATAGGGGTAGAGGGGAAAAAAAAAAAAAGCCTTTTCTCTCTAGAGTTGCAAAAATGCAAGTTCTCTAAGAGATGATAGAGTGCAACCAGGCAGGAATGACAATCACAGATACTCCTGACTTCTCTTTACTGTAATTAAGCAGAGAGAGATCAACAAATCTGTATCTGCATAAGACGGGTTCCTCATCTCTATTTCTATTAACTGTGGTAGAGAGGAAACTAAATGTGAACTGAGACATCTGGCCATTAGCATAACATAAACACTTCTTCCATCTTCCAGGATAAGCATTATGCTTCTCAGGACAGCTCATGTACAATCACTTTGGTGTTTAGTCGTTCTCAAAATGCGCTCCTTTCACGTGCTCCTGCTGAGAGCAGACACTGCTATGAAAACTTGCCTGTGTCACAGGTTTGGGAGATGGTGCTCTGTGTACAAACCAAAAAACCTCAAAACTTTTTAAGCTGAGTAAATTTGATATTGAGTAGGGGGAACTGGAGTTGACATTTAAAAGCACTTTTCTGAGCAGGATTAGAGAGAGGTGGCAGGAGCCAAAGAGTGGCTGAACATACGAGACATACAACTAACTCCTGTAAGTGTGAGGAATGGTGAGAAATCAAAGCATGGAAATCCTGTGAAAAAGGGCCCAGGTTCTAAGGTGAAAGAAAAGTACAATTAAGCAAGGGCTTACCAATATATATAGAATCTCTCATTCCCTCTGCAACAGAGTAGGGAAGCTCAAGACCTGACAGTATATAGAAAGCAGAAGGCAACAGCTGCTTCACAGGAGAATTTCCAACACCAAACACACAGCAAGCACCGAGCATATTCCTCTCTTCTTCCAGCATGTATTGAGACTCCAGTGGATGAGTCCTAGAGCACAAACTTTCCTTAGGAGCTACTGTTAAGAAATCCTCTGACACCAGCCTCCGTGCTTTGCAGATCCCTCATGCAGCCTCCTGTTGACTAGGCGTCCCACATCTCAGCTTTCCACTTACCAGAAGCTACATGTTGCAGGAATGTAGCTGTGCCAGTCTTCCATGTTGTGAGAGAAGATTGCACAGACCTCTGACACATGAGATTACACAAAGGGAAGCCATTAGGAAATGATACAAAACTCCAAGTGTCCATAAGAGAAAAAGGAAAGGTAAAGACAAATTTCCTTCACGAACCCACTCCTTCCCTCCCTCCCAAGAGAGAGAGAAACTCTGCCACTTGCACTGTTCATCATGAGATGAATATGGTCCTGTGAACCATCTTCTGGTAGCTCTCCACGCTAGGATTTGTCACCCCAGGGAATATCGTTCAACTTTTCTTTCTCTGAACATAGTATCAACCAAGGATGGACACAAGTGATATTTCTCAGCACCTTCCTCCCATAGCTTACACAGCTGATAAAACCACCTATATGAGAGCAATGGCACCTACTCAGTTCTCCAAAACAGAGTATCCATTCAAGGCAGGGAAGCTCCTTATTCAAGCACAGAACTGTTGTGGGCAAGGCAGAGTATCTATAAATTTGTATGCAACCATGTTTACTCTGATACCACTGGATTGCTTCATACCAGCGCTTTGACTGAAACAAGATGAGATAATGGGAACTCTGACTGTTGGAAGCCAGCTTGGTTTCAGTTTGAATGTAGGTATTTATTTAAGCCTTCACAAGGTTTCCTATTGACTCTGCACATAAAAGAAGATAAGTCAATGAAGAAAGAGAGCCTCAAGAGTTCAGAATGGTATTTGTGAGCTCATGCCATGATAGGAGAAAAAACAAATACCATGGGCTTCTTTCACAGCAGTTCATCCCTGTTTTCCTCTTACTCTGAAAGAGGGTTTCCCTGAAGTACAAGAATGGGGAAGAGGGGGAAAAACAGTTTAATAATGCAAAGAAACTATCTTTTAATTCTTCATATTGAGTTTTCAATTAGCATACAGGAAAGCTTCTACATTTGGAAAACCTAAAAGTACAGTTTTTGCTGTGAATCAACACAAGGCCCATCACACAAAAGCAACTTGTGTTCACATGCATGCATGAACATGTACACAAACACACATCTCATTCACGTATGCACACGCCCAGAGGCAGTGACTACCACTCTTTCTAGGGGAGTTCCATCTGTGCTTTTGAGAACAGCAGTTTTCAGTAAGAACATCTAACTTTTGAATCAGTTTTCAAGTACTGGATCTGAAATAATAACAGACCTCAGCAGCAAATTTGAATTCATGTTCAATCCTCTCCTGGGCCTGACCACAAAAGCTACTGTGTCTGGCCTTTTCATGGAGCTGTCATAGATCAAATTGTATCAACACCAACTCATGAACCTTGTGGACCAAAACAGTAACACAGCTATGAAGAACTAAGCTCTTCAGTCACAAAAAATATAAGTGAGTATTTGATGTATTGCAGCAGTACTTTTCATTAAATGCTTGCACAAAGTATAGCAACCATGACAAAATAATTTGTGGTTTCTGCAGGTATAGAGCTACATTAGACCGCACAGGCCATTTAAATAGTGCATTATGCTAGCAATCATTGTTACTAACCCTATGTTAAAAACTGTGGGCAGACACTTCATTAATGCACACACAGATTGCCAGGACATTGTGCTGTCTCCATGCTGCAAAAGTATAGAATACAGTAGCAAGACCGAGTGAGATGATGAAGTCATCTGGCAAATCTCCACAGGGTGATGCACCTAGGAGCAAATGACAAAGCATCCTCACACCACCCACTGGATACACCACTGCACTGGAATTCAGGTGCAGACAGACATTTCAATGATCCCCATTGCCCAAGCATGGACAAGCCACAAATCAAACCTCACATGCTGTATCTGTGGAGGAGGGAACACTCTTGCTATCATTCTTAACTTTAAATTCTAGCAGAAAAAAAGTACTGGTGAAGCTACCAAAAGGTAGGGTTATCCAACATTTCCCACTCTAACTACTTCCTTTTTGGTTGACTGTATTTTGACTAAACATAAGCTATCTGGTATGAAATTTCCATGGCAGGATCTGCTTCCAACTATTTTTTTCTTTTGAAATTAAGATGGTAAAAACAAACCATCTCCTAATCTTGGGAAATGTAGATACCCACTTCATGAAAAAAATCTGCCCAAGCTAATGAAACATGGGCTGCTTTGGCTCTTAGCTCCCAATCTACAGAGACGAAAATGATAAATTCACTAATAATTGAAAAACTCACATTGTACCAAGAAAACATGAAGGCAGATACAAGAACTCTTGCTTTTAGGGTCATGTAATCTAAACATTGCTCAACAGCTATTACTGGTGAAGGCTAACAACAAAACACATGTGTCACAGAAACAGTCCTAAAAGTTATTAAAGAACACTGAGCTGGGGACTTGAGCTTTAACAAATAAGAACCAGTTTCAAGTAGGGAGAAAGAAAAGGTTAATAAGACTGTAACCTGCAGTGCCCACTCAGAAAGCTCTTTTGTTAAGAGGCAAGTATCAACAAAAGTAAGCCGGAGTTTCTCAGAAAGAGGTGTTTCTTGTCTCCTTTCTAATGCAGTTGTCAGATTGTGGAGGACAAAACTCCACATCTTTTTAGCAAGAAGGTTAATTTATATAGCTATACTCTATGGACAAAATAAAGCCTTATGATGCATTGAGGACAAAAAAAGATATTCAGTAACAAACTAGAACAGAAAAGGAACAAGCAAACTATGTATTTCTTTTGCCAGCTACTTTTTCCAAATACAATGGTTTTTTTTCGTAAGAGAACACTGGTTTTATGCTTTTTCTGCAATTACTTTTAAGATCAATTCTTTCCTGGCTGTTTTCCCTCTGTCTTCTTCCCCAGATCTATCCCTCCTGCCACAAGGAGAGGCAAAGTCCTGCCACGTTTGAGTGGAATGTTGACACCCACGTGGGTGGGTGTAGAATTAGCCAAAACAAGTCCTTGCATTCCTTTGGATGTCAGCACCTTCTGCTGGCTCTTTCCTAATATCTTATTAATAGGTAAAATCTCTTTTCCAAGTCAACCTTCCCCATTCTTTTATGGTATAAAAAAACAGAAATAAAAAACTTCCTTAAGAACAGAAACAAAAAACCTTCCTTAAGCAGGTGTCCAGGCTTATTTATAGCAAAGAATTATGCTAGTTAGACAATTACAGTTTTTCAGTTGCCCAATTTAAATTCCTATAGGCACCTAATAAACCATCAAATGAAGAAGAATTACCAGTAAATAGCAATTACCTTGAAAGAACAGTACTTTAAATATTAAAGTGACACTTCATTAGTTATGCTGGCAAACAGGTCAGTTTGAATCAAATGGCTATTTTAAATTAGTGGTCCTATTGCAGACATGGGGTGTAATTTTTATTAACAAATACCCAGCCAAGCTAGTGACCTTAAAAACATTACTCAAGAAATGGTTGAGAGTTAATTAGAATACTGTGCCAGGGAAAAAAAAGAATAGGCTTGAACATCTCTGAATTCTTTCCAGGAAGGTGTTTTTAATAATGGCAGTAGTTTACTCCATTTAAAGGTCCATATCCTCAAGTCAAAATGTAGGCTTTTATGAAAGCAACAAAATATAAGACTAGAAAAATATTTCCATCCCTTTTTTCCAACAGCAGTGATTTTTTTCTTAGGAAACAAAATGAAAGCCTTCAAAGCATCTATGACTGCAGAGCCATATCCCTACCACCACAGTGACTCCAAGTTTCTGCTGATATTACCTTTTGCTTCACATGCCGAAATGAGGGTACCAAGAAAACCAACAGATAAATGTAATTTGACATTGCTTTTTATTTTTAGCAGCCTGTGGTGTTAGAACTCATCACAAAATCAGGTGGCTAATGTACATTTTCTTTGTTGCCATCTCCGTTTACTATAACGTACACCAGAGCAAAGAGCTGTTATAGTGGCAATTCAAACAACTGCTACCTGCAACACCAGTGCAAGAGTCTCATCACACAGAGAAATCCCTGTATTTTCCTCACGCCTGAAAATTGTATCTCTAGCCTTTCTCAGCAGAAATAACAAACAAGCTGTCACAATGCAAAAGGAATAGAAGTCCCAGCATGGCTCGTTTCTTTCAGGTTCCTATACAGATCCCTTCATTTACTTTCATCCCAATTTCTATCCAAGACTGTCATCAGGTACTCCCCTTTACAGAGTCCTATCCAGTGTATTCTGTGATGTCAGTGACTTAAGTAAAAAGCAGCTGCCCAGCTTAAGTAGAGTTTTCAAGGGGGTTTTTTTTGCCATAGCTGGGCAGAATTTGCCAACTACTTGCCAGACACAAAAGAAAGAACATGATACTATGAGTCATGATGGAGGATCCATGAGAACTGCCATAACTACACTAAAGTTCAACATAGAAGTGAATGCCCTCTGAGGTGAATAACTTCACAAAGAACTCAGAGGAAGATTCAAAATTCAGTTTGAGTTTGGGTAGAAAAATTTAGGTAGTCTTTCTGTCCAAAGACAGAATCCAATAATGTCCAGGAGGTACACCTGCCAGAGGAAAAGGGAAGATCCACGGCCTTGTGAAAAAATCTTTGAACTCCAAAGCTGTTAGAACTCTGATGATTAATTTGGCTATCAAAGCAGGGACTTGGAATTAATTTACTTACCTGAGAAGGGGAGCCCTGAGATGTGGCCTTTGCTCCAGAGCTTTACATGAAAGTACATGAACAGTCCTAGAAACAGGGATCAAAATCCTATATTCCATCTTGTATGAGTTCCTTAACCAGGATGCTACACAGACAAACTTCACTACATGCCCTTGATGACTCTCTTAAATTATTGCCTGACCAGTGGAATAGCTTTTGCAGGTGAAGTGAAGAACGTTCCCACACTTCCCTTGAAGATGGGAGACAACAGTAAGAACACCTTAAGCAAAGTAGGCAACTGGACTTGGATCTGACAGATCTTGGATGACGTCTACCCGCTAAGGTGTTATATAAAATATTAGAAAAATTTGACCAAAAGAGCTGTGTAAGAGAGAGGAATGAGTCTTTTTGAGCAATTTCAGACCAAAAGTGTGAATATCCATCAGGAGGAGAGACTTCAGGTCTCCAGACCGATTTCTTCCTTCTTTCTTCCTATTTCTGTCCTTAATTACTACATAGGGCATAAACCAAAGGTCTGGATTGCACTCAAGTGCAATTGATTGATTCTGTGCCTGATCCTGCACTCCACTGAGAGCTTTGCCACAGGTTTGAATGGGCCTGGAACCAAACTCACTCCAGTCTCAACGAAGCTCTTGGTATGCTCCACAGAGGTCAACACAACCACCAAGTGAGGACCTGTGTTTGACTGTGTATGATTATTTTCCCTCGTATTCATACCCACTGAAAGCTGTCCAGTAGTAGCTGAGATGGGTGAAAAGAGACACTGTAGCCAAAGCAGCAAACCCTGGAATGCTTTTGGGCATTCAGCCTTATCCCGACCCCATCCAAGCAATGTATGAACACTTAACAGCATCATGATTGCTTCAAAGAAGAAAAAATTCTTTTCACAAGCTGGACGGTCAGTAGAACAAGGTAACAGAGCATGTCATTCTGTGCACTCAGCTTCATCTTTTCCAGAAAGGATAATATCATATCAGCCAACACTCCATTCCAAAAAGCTCTCACCATTCTCTGCACAGACCCATTAGCACAGCCCTCAGGAAAACCAGGCAGCAGAGTCAACAAGCAATACTGCTCAGTTCTCCCACTGCACAGATCACTTGGGAAAAAAATGAAAAGCCAATTATTTCAGATTAACTGTGGACTTAACAGCCTAATTTAAGCATTCATGCTAGAAAAGGAACTGCGAAGTACACCTGTAGGAAACAAGGCCCTTATAATCAAAGAAATTAATTTGTTCATTTCAGCTGCATAGTCATTGAAATGCCTATCTCGTACAAATATTTGTCTGATATATTGATATACAAATATAATTTCAGTATGCTAGATGGAACACTAATTAGATTAATAGCAATATTTGCTTTGTAAAGGTCTTCCTTGCTGAAATCAATTAAGAGTGCATGATGAAATTTTATTAAGCTCTACAATATGTTTTTCCACCAAGTGCAAAATTACTATCTTCCCACTATCTTATTACAACAGTGCACGATAGGACTCCTAAATAGATTCAGAAATCATTGTGCCAACAATGTCCTGTGCTTCTTTATCAGTAAGCATGGACTTTTTCCCCCCCACCCCCTGAAGGAACATATTTGCCCTGCATGTAAACAGCACTGAATTGATGAATGCAGAATTACATTTACTGAGTGATACACCTGTAGTCCCATCAGCCTCATGCCGCCCAGGAGGGTTCCCTCGTACAAGGAGACACACCTTTCATTCAAGAGGTCACAGGCTCTCCCTCCAGCAAGCTCACCACGATGGGTGATTACCACCATCCCCTTTGCATCCCCATTTTACACTATAAACTGTGAGGCAGGGAAACAGGACCTTTATAAATGTATAGGTATTTACATGTTGCTCAAGAAGTGCTACAACAGGGCAAAGGAACACCAGAAGCGATGGACAGAGGCCTGATCTAACCTGAGAGACTCAGAAGTCAAAGAATATGTATCTCTCCTTCCCCAGAACAATCAGTATATTTATGGCTGGGCAGAAGAAAATTGTGAAAGAAGGCAAACAGGTACACGAAAAGCAAAGAGATGGAAAAGTCACTCCTAGAGCCAAGGATGGTGCCAACAACTGCACCCAGACAGACAATGATCTGTGTCTATTCTTCCCAGCACCCTCTCAGTTCTCACTTCCGCAAGCCTCAGTCTAAACAACCCAACAGGTTTGTCACAACTACATGATTTAGGAAACTACGTCAGTTCTTCGTTCCTGAGCTTCCTCCGTGTCTCATCTCTGTCTTTATCCACATTGCTAACACAAGGATATTGAAGTGGTGAGTACAGAATAAATACCTCTCATAGGCTAGACCAGCCCTGCTGAACAGCAACAGGTTTTATTCTAGGCTTGTGCCCCTGGGGGAATGAGGTCCTAATCCCACTTCCCTAATAATTTTTCCTGGTATTACATTGGCTGTCTCCAATGCCTGAGACCCAGAAGGATAACAATCAGGTAGGAAAAGAAGACGCAAAAGGAGTGCCAGAAGAGATGTGGCCCAGAGATATGGGAAGAAGGTAGACCTGTGCTACAGATGTATGCTCCTCCTGGGAAGAAGGAACAGGAAAGTGCCTGGTAAAAGTAGGATCCTCACAAACACAAAGGGGCCAAAGAGAGGTAAGACAGCTGAATGGTCCTGGAGTCAAGGGTGATCTCACAGCACTGAAATCTGAGAAACCTCTCTGCATGACAAAAATTAAACAGGTACCTTAGTACTTACTCTGGAGAATTGACTCATGTTTTAAGTTTGCAGTTTTTAGCTTGTAAGTGGAACAGAAGCACTTTCTTCACTGAGAGAGCCTAAAAAGGAGAAAAGAATTATGTGTTTTGCTAAGGGCATAAAAATGTATTTAACACGATCCTGAGATTAGCTCAGTTGGTTGGAGCATGGTGCTAATGATGCCAAGGATGTGGGTTCTATCTCTGTACGGGCCATTCACTTGAGAGTTGGACTCTATGATCCTTCTGGGTCCCTTCCAACTCAGATTATTCTGTGATTCTATGATTATATTTTCTAATATAAATAAGGACTGGCACTTTTATAAAGCCAGACAGATATAAGTTAGGTTTTTCAGACATTATATTTAGGACCAGTGAGAAAAATTTCACCACTTGGGAGGAGTTTTATTCCACCAGCAGCATTACCACCCACCTAAGTCTGTCCATGTGTTTGTGTGGACGAGTGTCATGTCTTCCTGCAGCACTCACGTCGGAATTAAAATGCCTTGCATTGTAGACGCATTAGGAGTGCTTTATCATGCTCAGCTCTTGCACACAGTGGCTCATTATGATTGGGTAACTCAGCCATTAAGCTCTACAATAAGCCCACGCTGAATCCTAAAAAGGGAGCCATATATAGGCTATGGAGGTGTTGAGTAAGAGAAGATTTACTGTGCTCTACATAATTAATTTTGCCTTCTATCTTTCCTGTATTTTTAGCAGAGCTGCTAGCTGAACACGCTGAATAATTATATCCCTCTGGTGCAGTTTCATCAAGCATCTCCCAACCTAACGAAGCCCTATTGTGTTCAGACTGTTCATGACCCTGTCACAAAGAATAACTGAAAATCCTTCAGCATAAAATACAGATGATTTCTTTTTTCTTTTTCTTTCTTTTTTCTTTTTCTTTCTTTTTTCTTTTTCTTTCTTTTTTCTTTTTCTTCACAGCTGAAGGTCCTGGTTACTTTGGAATATGGATAGGCATTGCATCAGACCCAGCATCCTCCATCATCCATGTTAGCAGTTGCTCGTTGCCAGGCAGCTTTTGGAAGAAGCAGCTTTTGGACAAAAACAAGGGGAAGGTGGGAAGCACCCAAATAAAACAAACTATAGGGGAGGAAAACAAACAGCAAAAGTGTGAGAGACAGGGAAATTGAGAGCATTTGGGCAAAGAGACTGGAGTTGGAATGCAGTAAACAAAAAGGCCAGATGAGAATCAGGTTAGCTGGTAGAAGGAATACACTACACCGAACACAAGAGAAGACGAAGGATCACGGCCAGCTGATGAGAGCCCATGTGAGGAGCCAGGCAGTAGTGGACAGAAGGTGGAGATGTACAACACCAGTCTAGTACTACTGGGAGATGAGATGCATGTGATGGCAAAGGCCAGGATATGGAGTTACCCTGGATAAGTTGCATGGGAGTATCATTCTAATGTCACATTATAGCACTTTTGTTTCTCTATTCTACCTCAAAATACAAGCCACCTTTTAACTGTAATTCTTGATGTTAAAAACAAGTAAGTATTTTCAGCTGGAAAAGCCAAGACCTGGGGTCTTAAAAAAATAGCTGTGCAATGTTCATGTGTACCTCTTGTACACCAACATTTTAATGCAGCCTGTATTAAGATGACTCCTTGCTGTTCTTTCCCTCTACTTATTTTTCTTGTGTGTTTTCTTTGATGACTGAGGTATGAATTGTTCCAGCACGTGTCTTTAATTCATAAATATTAGGTAGGCTGTTTCTTCCCTCACTGATTATGAGTGCAATTAAATGTATTTTTTCAAATGAAGCTGTTAATATTCACTACCAACGTCCTTCGGAGTTCTAGACTGCAGCTCAGACTCATAGTTACACCTGCTAAGTATAGCTTAGTAGAGAACCATTTTTAATGGAATTCTCCCTCTTTAAAGATTGACCAAATATCACAAGAAGCAAATCCACTTGAACCTCATCATATTGAATGATATATTTAATAACCCAGCTGGACATACCAAAACACTTCAAGAAAGAGTATGTCCTCTTTCCAGGATAGCAGAGATATTCCTATGGTTTTTGCAGTTTGCAATGGGTACTTACAGCTGTGTTTTTCCCTAAAACTAAAAGCAAAACCAAAGATAGGCCTGTATAAACAGAGAATCTTATGAGTTTAATTGTTTTAAGCCTAACTAACCAAAAAGCAAACAAATTCATAGCTTCACTGGGAAGAAAGAGATGCAAATGCTAGGAAGTGAAGCATGAAACCCAGTATAAATTGTGTGACTGCATGCATTTTATAAGCAAAAATAATACTCTGTTGAAGTATGGTTTATATAAAGGACAGGGATTCTGTCTGACCAAACCAGCTACACACATTAGCAAGACAGCAATGCAGACAAGTAGGACCCATGGACCTGATCAGCTAAAAACACTGAGATGTAGTAATCTATATTATTTTCCTTGCCACAACCTAGTGGAGGAAAAAACCAAACCCAAACAAAGAAACAAAAAATCCCAAACAAAACAGTTCCTTGAGGCCTGTGACATTCCACTGATTTCAACAAGGGGGTAAAAAATGATGGTGACCACCAGAAATCCAGTGGATACTGATCAAGAGAGATACCTGGGAAGGTTTAAGATTAATTTATCACCAAAATATATCTTCTACAGGGATTAAGCAAGTAAATAAATAAATCAGGTCTTGGATAAATAAACACCTCATCATTTATCATCTCTATTTGTCAGCAGATTGCGTCGTGATTCTCTCACATGCTTTCACATAACTCAGATAACTGACACATATTAAGAGGGTTGAATGAGTTCTAGACCCATGACCCACTTATTTCTTTCCTGGGCACTAATTTCCCCCAAGTATGCCTCAAATGGAACAGCTCCCTGGCAACCTCTAAAAAGATTTTGTTTCAGCATCTGACTACAAAAGGCCAAAGATGGAACTTGACTTCGGGAGGAGCCAGGAAGATGAAATTCCTTTTACTAGATTATTTAGAATGGAGGCATGTGTTTAAAGTGGCCAGGGAGAGAACATAGTGGAAAGGAAATCCTCCAGGGCATGGTTTCCCAGAGCTCAGAATAGATGCAATGGAAAAAAAAAGTTATAAACCAGTGACAACTTTCAAACTACAGATGAAGTCTATTTAAAAAAAACAGTAGTGCTTCATTTCTTGGAAAGGTGAGGAGCCTTCATCCTCATTTACATTGCAGATCAGTCGTGATTTAAGCAGCAGATAACTAGCAACTGCTTTGCTCCCCTGTGACCTCGACAACAAACAGGCAAAACCCGTGCTTCCAAGCTGAGTTCCACACCAAGGAGAGAAGGGGATGAGTGCCCACACACACATTTCTATTCAAAGAGCTCTAGCATTGCAAGAATTAAGGACAAAAGCAAGGGGACACAGCAGCCCTTCAGCAACCTGGCTCAACTCAGGGCAAATAAGGGTCAATAAAAGGAATCCTGGGAGACATACCTAGGGGAAAAACTGATTAGATCCATTCAGCTTAATGGACCACGTAAAAACTGATCACAGCAACGTTACTCAGACACTGGTAATTGTCATAACAAGTTATCAGCAGCCATTGCATTTCAGGAATTTTCTTCACAATCCTTTTCAGACACCCTTCTAAATCGATTTTTCCTGGCACATCCTCAAATTTATTTAGAAGCACACCAGCTGCTCAAAAAAACCCAAAAATATTTTATCTGGGCCATGCAAAAGTACATCCAGACCAATAACTTGTCCCGGATGGTGGTCAGCAGGTACAAGATGCAGACAAAGCCCCAGCAACACAGCTGAAGGACTGTCACTGCTGATCTAATCCAGCTAATGCGATCTAGCAGGCAGGGCTCTGTCTCACTGGGTGAAATGCCTGAAGCACAACAGGCAAGATGTGTTTCATCCTCAAATTCCAGGAAAGCATTGTGCAAATGCTCTGCGTAGGAAGGCTGCCTTTGCATGGCTCATGTGACCAAGTACAGTTAAAATGTCCCAAATCCCTTCCTGGTGTAACTGCATTGTTACACCAGGAGCAATCTGGCTTACAAACCTAATGATCTCTCATGAAGAAACGCTCATTGGGGCAGTAGCGAGAAAGAGAATGGGAGAGAAGAGTTCACTCCTGAAACTCAAATGATGCTTTTTGTGACCAAATCTTTGCAAATCTAAAGCAACACGAAGGACCCAAATAGCATGAAGGGTATAGCAGCCAATGCCTGGTAAGACAGCATTTCAAAGTAGCAGAGAGCTTTTATACCCTCAACCTTTTCATTAATCTGATGGATAATATATCTTTACATGATCCAAAATACTGCTTCAATACCTGTAACTGTGCCACTAATGAAAAAACACCTTTTTGGGGATGAAAAAAAAAATCAATATAATACCTCTCTGTTTCATATAATACCCTCCAGGCAAGTATTCAGAGATAGGCAGTTAGGTCAGGTGATCTGTCTTTTTCTCCTCAAAGCTACATAGTCAGCTGCAAACTACTAATATCATAATTTCTCACAAACCATCATATCAATCTCAGTTGATTTTCTCAATTGAAAAAGGTGTTGAAACCACAGTTAAACACTGCTAAATAGTTTCAAGACTTATCTTGGAGATTTTGCCACAGAATAGTCAGGATTTGTTTATCAGCCTCTTGTTGGATCTGGATGAGAAGTTGGCACTGGATGAACAGAATGAGAATGACACAAACAATTAAACAAAATAGAAGTATCTCTTCCAAAAAGCTTTTCGAATATAATCCACCGAAAAAGAGCTGAGTGGAAAGTCAACAATGGAGTTCATTCATACACTCCTACAAAGACAAACATGGAGAATAGAACTGAGGGAGTTTTGGAGGGTTTGGTTTGGCTGTTGTGCTTTGTCCAATTTAGCACTTGACTGTGTATTCCTTCTCTGTCAGTCAGATGTGGGAATGACAGATGAAGAAAACAAGCAGTCCTCTTACTTCCAGAAGTCCTTTTGCAGAAAGAGACAAAAATTATGCTCCAGTGAACTGCAGGCTCTAAGGTTCTTAAGGCTGTTAGGTAACTCAGCAAAAAAATCAAAGGAATCCAAGTTTACCTAGTCTTTCAACTGTGAGAGCTGTCTGGGAATGCTGCATCACCTGATACATGATTTTGTCCCAAATATATCAGTGAAAGGTGGAGCTTCATGGTACCCAAGAGAGCAGCTGTACCTAAAGGGCATGTAAAAGCTACAAGTCTATAAGTAAACCAAAGCACAAATTATGCTTCTCTCTCTTTGGTATGTTATCCCAAACACTTACTGTAAACAAACGCCAGCACATCTTGAAATCTCTAACCCCACGCCAAACACAGTCACACAGGCCTGTAAGACATGGCTTAATGAACCAGCCGAGTGGAAGACAAAGTCTAACTATAATTTCACATCAGGCTAACATCTGCACATCTGTTGGGCATGTTGATGGTAAACACAAGCTTCTTAGCATAGATACTGATTCCCACTAAATTAACAAAGATCCCTGACACGGTTGAATAGTAGACTCCTCAGACAAGTATAATAGATATGCTGCAGGGGTAAGATGAAGGACTCTAATTATCCTAATTCAGTCTAGTTTATTTGAATATCTTGCGTTTAGAGAATAAAGAAGCCTAAGGAAGTTTGGTCCCAAATCCCATATCCAAATTCTTTAGACTTATTTAAAAATCTAGTTCATGAACCTTGGAGTAATTCTCCTGAACGTCTTTTGAGGCACCTGTCTGAGTGTCTGAGGGCTTAGTACCTGGCCACTTTGTGGATGTTCAGCATACCTGAGCAGAAATGGCTGCCCAAATAAGGGAAATGTGGAGGACACAGTCAGCAGTGATTCAGTAGGTTGATATTCTCTCCTATTGTTCCTTGAGCCCTCACAGAAGCGGGTGGAGAATTAGAGAACTAATAAGCATAAGGTCAATGAGCAACACAACTGAGTCTCCTGTAGATGTATGCCCCACAACCCCCACCGAAAACAGCTTTCTTTTGCAATCCCAGAAGTCCTCTGTTCCCTTCCCGCTGCTCATCTGTTAGCCTGCGCAAGCAGCAGTGCGTGTTCCATCCAATTGGGAGCTACACAAACTGACTGGTCAGCGGGCTGTGGTCTCAGGATAAGTAAGAGATTGATCATTAATGCTAGTCCTTCACTTTTACAGGAGGGAATAGAACATTCAAGTAGGAATAAGGCATTAATAGGAGTCCCTCTTTTCCAACTATCTATTGAAATTGATTAAAAGTATAGACATCTACAATCTCTTTGTCTATCGCCCCAAGACTTTATCCCCTTATCTAATTAGGCCAAGGAATTAAAAGATTGTATGGAAGGAAAAGAGATACATCTTTTTCCATAAAGTATTGATTCCTAGGAACTAGGTATTATGTAAGCTGAAGAAGAACTACTGTGGAATGGACAAATTAATCTCTTCACAAAAACAAAATCTAAGGGCCATTTAGAGAAGCCAGTTTTCCTGTTCTTAAAGCTAATTTGTTTAGTTGTCCTAGAGGTAGGGTTAGTTACTTACCATCAATAAAAATTATCATAAATACTTTTCATTTTTAAGTCTCTGAGTTAATTCAGTGCCATCTGAGCCACCCCCACAGAGAACACGGCTTCTGGCAACAAAAGTTTCTTGTTGCCAGCTCCCTGCCAAGTGTTAGAGAAAAAAGTGCATTTTCTTCTGACTGAGCATCATGCATAGCACTTTCCAGATGGCAAGGGAAAAAATGGAGAAGACCTAGTCAGCAAGGATTTAACTGAGGAAGGTGTTTTGCACCCACAAATTTGACAGGATCCAACAGGAACTGCACCACCCATCAGAAATTCCACAGATCAAGCTTCTTTAAAAGAAAATTGTGAATTTCTTGCTAGAATGTCTCATATAGAAAGCATAAAAATGGAAGGTCACAAAACCAGAATTCTAGCAGTCTATCAATCAGCATCTGAAAGATACTTTAAGGTTTCAATTTATTACCATCTGGTGTTGGTTTTTCTTTTTCTTTTTGCTATCTATACAGTATCCAGCACAATGAGATCCGGAACGCTATTCAGTGTTTCTAGGTCCTGCTGTATTACATACAGCACATGCACCATCAGAAAAGGGCACAGAATGGCTGCAAACTAAGATCATCAGAGTTTACATCCATCTCCATCAGAATAAGAGGTTCTTCAGTCTGCCAGATGAAGGACATTTGTGTTACACTCTTTATTCCTTGTGGCAATAAATGTTTCTAGGCAATGTTGTTACAATGGCAAATCTTGACTTAATCCTGTCCTTGGTGCCCATAAACTAAGGCAGAAGCTCTGAAGGCTGAAACATGCCTAGTTTTCATGCACCTATTCCACGACAGTTTGGATGCTTTATCTGTCCACGTTACGTGCTGCTTGTCCTAATAAGCAGTAATGCAGTGTTGACTAGATGATTTCCACAAATCCAAAGAGATTTCATTAAATGCCACCAATGAAATGCAGAGACAACCTTAAGAAATGTCAATACAAGGATAGTTTTGAATCTTAGCTGCAGAAGATAGGTAAGAGGATAGAAAGGCCTTTATATTTTCATTGCAGCTATTGAATTTTGTGGATTGATTCACAATGCAGGATTAAATCACTTGAATAGCTGGTAAAGTTACTGCTACTCTAGCATCTGAGCACCACAGGAGTGTAATGCTGTGACCATCCTCTCTGTATCTCTTGAGATGCTCCAGAGGAGTACAATATATAGCTACATCCATCTATGGAGGAATAACTTTTTGTTAGTCAACTTTAGATTGTCATTCACAGTGCCACGAGGTGACAAAACTGGAAGAGAGAACAGTTAATAATAGCCTAATACTGTTAAAAGTGAAAACATCAAGATGCAAACTCCAATCAGCCTGGTACATTAAACAACTCAATCACAAGATCAATTCAGTGGCATGGCTGGGAAACACAAGACAGTAAAATGCAACAGGTAATTTATCCCAGAGTTTGTCAGGGTGCTCCCTAAAATAATATATGTGAAGACAAATGTTACTGGTGGATTTGAGAAACGGAGGAATCATTCTGTGTAGGGGATCTGCAGGGAGAATTTAGGCTTCTTATTCAAGGGTGTAAAGCAATCCACTGCCAAAAACCTTGGAAAGGGCTGCTCCTCATGTCCATGGTCATGAACAATTAAGTTGCACATTCTTCCCCTTATACCTATCAACACTTGAGTCAGCATTCCCTGCACATTCAGTGACCAGGGAGGAGTGGAGAACAGAGGTCATAGCATTGGCAAAGGTAACTGCAGCAGAGGTAGAGGTGTAGAAGATTGAACCAGTGGAACTTCAGCTGTCTCTGAACCACAGTGCCTTAAATTTATCCACAGGCAGGATACCAGCACTGAAATCTTAATGGTCTGCACTGACATGGCAGAATTCACATTGCTAGAGAAAACAAACAGCAGGGAAGGGACCCTCGAGGCATAATGGGAATTCTCAGTAAGAGCAAATCCACTGTCAACCAAAGGAACATTTCCATGTTGTATGGAGCTCTCACCTTCCCCAGCAGTATCTGGCCATTCAGCTGGAGACCTTAGGAGACAAGAACATTGCACATTGTGTAACTGTTGAAATTTCATTATACCATTAGAGCTGATGACAGAATTCACAATTTATTATAGGGCTAGGAAACCAATGCAAACTTTCTGTTATTAGCAAAGCTAAAATCAGACTGGAACTTTTCCCAGAGTATGGGATGAACAAGAGGAGCCTGAAGCTGAGTTGTCACCACCTTCAAATACAGATGACTTAATTAAAACAAAAAAGAATATATCTGATTTGACTTTTATTCCCCCTTACCCCAAAGTCAGCACATTGGAAAGTGAACATAATTTATCTTACTGAAGAAGTACATGTCCAGGTGAATCCAAGGGAGGGGCTGGAGAGACTTGGTAATGAGCTGGAGGGGCTTGGTAATGAACACTTCTTTGCACAAGTTGGAAGCCTTGTTCCTCCTTCTGCTCTGACTGTTCTCTGCTTGTTAGGATTAAAGAAGCCTTCAGTGAGGTGTAAACAGGATTTATTCCCTCACTGTGCTTCCTCTATGCTGCCACAGCAGTGCAGGTCTCTTTACTGTTGGTCAGCCCCAGAAAACCAGCAGCAGAAGCACATCAGTCCCAGCAAGGATACAGCTACTCCAGTATCAGGGCATCTCACACATGCAGAACTTAATTCCACTCCCTCAAACAAAGTTAGATATCCCTGGAGAAGCACTTTCATCTCTGGGCGGATCTGTCCACCATGTGTATACAATTCACGCCACGGAGGTTGACCTCAAAGCCCTCTTCAAAACCAGCTTCATGACCATACAAGCAGCAAACCAGCACCCAGAGGTGCTGACACAGCTGAAACATGCAGACCTGAGCATGCCTGGACACATGGAGGAGGTTAGCGGACCGCCAAACGTGTCTGACAGGCTGTCCACAAACCACTCCTGTGGACACAAGACGAGCAGGAGACACGTGCTGCTGCAGTTAAGATGGTGTGCAGGCAAACAGAGACAGGACTGCAAAAATCAATTAGGATTAGGCAATACACACATCATGGATCAGCCTCACATATTTTAAGTGATTTGCAAACAACCTTGAATAACACCTCCTCATGGGGAATACCATTACCCAACACAGAGAACCTATTTATTTAGAGTCCCCAAAATCACCAAAGTCCCTCTTTGACCCGTCAGTCACACCTAAGAGGTTCACACTGGCCCCAAGCAGAGCAAAAGAATCACATTCTATTACGAAAGATCCTTTTCATTTTCTCCTTAACATTCTACACCTGGATCTAGCACAAGCCAGTTTTGTAATAAACAAGTTAATGGGCCTGTGCAAAGTGCATTGACTTTTCACATTAAAACAAAACAAAACAAAACAAACACACTTCTATTTATACAGTATAGAGTTGCCATATGAACTGACAGTTAAGACAAAACCACCAAGCAAGCTAATGATTTTTTATCCTTTCTGTGAAGCATCTACGAGATGAAATCCCATCTGAATCTTGGTTTCTCAGCCTTGCCTTATTTAAACAATTCATCTCCTTTTGTCTCTCATTTGTACTGCACTTTGTGCGTCATTCTGGGTTGTTTCACTGTATATTGCACAATTACAAGTATTCAAGCGTACAGGAGGCAAGAATAGCTTAGCTTGTTTCGGTTGCCTTACAATCAATACCTTTGCCTCAGGCACCAAAGAACGTATGAGAAAATGAGTTTTCTGTTTTTATAAACTTTGTCTATCTTCAAGCACACTTTGATCCATTCTTCTGCAGAAATGAATAGGGTGGGGCCATTACAGAACAAGTAGAGGCAACAACAACGTTCTGTTAGACTGAATCTTAACAGAGGTGACCACACCAAAGGCCACCCTTCTTAATGATCGTGCTTTTATTCTCCAATTCATTTGGAATCTTTATTCTCCCTTCCTGAATTGAACAAATGCAAGCTTTGTGATACCTGTTCCTTTTCATTTCATGGCAGCCATGGGGTATTTTAGCTTTGATCTGATCTAGTATGCAATGTTGTGAAGGTACTGTCTGCCAAAATAGGAAAAACTATGCAGTTTATGATTACTGGAAGTGAAAGCTATTTGTGGGGGTGTTTTCTGATAACACGGTAATTCAGACCATATCCTTACCCAAAACAACTGAGAGAGAAACGGCGTGTTACAAAGCTGAAAAACTCTGTTAGACAACAGTTTCACCACAAAAGACTGTGGTTTACATAAATGAGGATTTACAAGCCTGAGGAAGAATTGCAGACATTTTAAAAGTAATATAAGATTTTTTTGAGCAGTTTACCTCCCTTTCAATCCACCCCGAAAGGTAGTTACGTCTCCACTGTGCCAACCATTTTGAAAACCCAGCATTTTTATCAACTCTGCAGATTTGAAAAGAACTCCCTTTAAAAAAAAAAAAAAAAAAAAAAAAAAAAATCAAAGCTTATTTTGATCACTTTTTGGCTGAGATAACAAGAGTTTGCCAGAATATGTACAAAGAGGAGAACATCAAGGAAAACCATAAAGAGATGGTACAGAATTCTTTTATACCACAAGATATACAGATCTCAGTCTTCAGCCTAGGTCTAAACATCAACACAGAGGGCTCCCATCTCATCACCCTCCTCCAGCAAAAGGAAGTTTAAATTCTAAAAAGTGGCAATGTCATTATTCCAGTTACTGTTGGCTCAGAGAAAGGCATCTTTTAGTTCAATCTGTGCAAGCACAGCTGAGAGCATTGCTGCCCTTATTCCCTGAGACCTTTCCTACCGTTCATTTTGAGCTTGATCTTTCTCCCACTGATGTTGTGAAAAATCTCACTCTGATGTCGGGAAGGGTTGGCATGGAGCGAAATCTAATGAATTGTGGGTGATTGCTCTACCTTTTGTGCTTTGTTAGCTGTTTAGTAGGCATTTTTTCCTCTCTTGCCAGTCTCCAATTTCAGTAGGGTATTCTGCAGTCTTTAATGGGAAACAAAATCTTGGTTTTGGTTGTATTTTGTGAAATGCCCAAAGGCTTTCCCATAGAAGAATCCTATAAAATGCATTTGTGTTTTATTATTTTTAATAATGATGCACTTGATCAAGAGGAGTCTACATATGGCCTCAGCTAACTTGAACTACCCAACTTGGTTGTTTTTTACCTGTTTGTTTACAATGTCAGGTGGTGGTGGTCTCCCCACTGCTAAATTTGTATCTGAATATTCCTGACTATGTAGTCTGGACAAGAAGCATCACTGTAATTGTCTGTATATTATCAGTGTGGAGATCTTTAAAATGCTTAATCCTAATCCAAGGTCTGAATTTAAGTGAACATAAAGCTACCATTCCAAGGATGTAAGGCATAACCATAAACTTGTTACTGCCCAACATGCATTCACACTTAACACCTATAAGCTCACAAACAAAATTATGTTAAAGAAGATCCAACCATCAAAAGCAATTCTTGGGTTAAAAGGAGCTAACAGAACTAGTATTTGTTGATGCAGTTACCCTATAGTTCAAATATATGTGTTAATTATAGTTATCAAAGACTCATGGAAACACAAGCATGTGCCTGGAATCTGTTCACTAACTTGGAAATGTAAGAATCACTAGAAAGAAGTGAATTCGAACCTTTACCACAAGGGGATGCAAGGTAGTGTATGTCTAATAATTTTGGTGGGAAACAAAAAATTTCAAATCAAGTCCAGAATGCTGGCTTCAGCTGAAAAATTGTTTGTGAGATCACATTACCCTTTTTATTTCTTCTCTTCCTAAGAGTATTTGGACAACTGCCAAGTATTTTAAAAAAGGTTTCATGAATTTTAGCATGATTGACAGTTTCTCAGAAAATTTCCATCAGAACTACCTCATTTGTATTTGCTGTAGTCCTTTAAAAAGAATGGGGAAAAAAAAAAAAAAAAGTGGTGTGACCCAGCAGGGAATGCAAAGAGCAACAGTTTGAACAGAATCTTCATTAGTGGCCTAAAGTCTGATAATTAGTATGGTAAGGCTGATGAGGTGGGCAGGATCGTGGTGGTTTTAGGAGTGTTTTACCAAGAGAAGACGACTTTGTAGTTACTATCTCATCTTTAGCTGCAGTTATCTGTAATTTTGGTCAGCTAACACTTCCAGCTAGGAAACATAGTCCCTCCCTCTGACTGGGCCATTGGAGCCATAACAGCACCTACACCACAGGAGAGGTATTTCTCCTTGGCTATGGGATAAGAGAGAATATATATGAGGTACGATCCATCTCAGACCGCTTTGGACAACTACGCTTCCAGAGTGTGATTCGTCTGACCTATTTAAAAGTTTGCTCAACACAAAATGAATGTCATTGTAGAAATGAGTCCTTCTGCACAGTGACTATAAGGGATGTCAGAGTGACAGTGTTGTGGTTTAGGAATGATACTCCCCAATTTAGTGCTCCCACTGAGACTCTCCATACCATGCTCCACTCTCATGCTCCCCCTTCCCCCTCTGCCTCCTGCTAGGGTGGGATGGAGAGGAGAACTGGAGGCACAAAAGGTAAAGATCATGTGTTGAGATAAGAATTTACTAGAGACAGCAATGAGATAGGAAAATAAACAGTAATAGCAACAGTATTAATGACAGGGCACAAGAAATGAACAATTCACACAAAAACTCCCCAAAAATTAGGCAATACCCAACTGCTCCCTCCACCACACTATGCAGACCCAGAAAGGACACCTTCCCCTATCCCTGGAAAATGATGTGAGGTGGTACAGAATAACCTCTAGGTCCTAGCCATGCCCCTCCTGGCTACTGCAAAAATTAACCCTGTCCTGGCTAGAACCAGGACACATACTCAGATGAAGTTGCCTTCATCATAAGATCAGACATTTAGTCAGCTGGATTCCACACAGATGAATGTGCTACAACTTCTTTGTGTCATTTCAGAATCCAAGAAATTGTAATTTCTTTACCAGCATTTTGAACTGTCATTTCCTGGATCTTTTTGTTCTTTCAGAACTGAATACTTATTTTGCCTCAGCTCTTACTAAATGTAAATTTTCACAAGGAGAAACCATTTTTATTTTTGCTTAGCCCTACTTGTAAAGGATTGCTCGCCAGCTATGCTTTAAAGGCGGTTTAAAAGCTTCATCTTATCAAATCAGTACAAATTTCTAGTTGCTGCTAATGAAGAAATATTTCTTCCAGGTAGCATTGATATTTGGAATATGATCTAAATTTCTCCACTTCCCAAAATCCCACTACTAGGAAGTAAAACACCTGATGACAGGTTATCACATAATGGCATACAGACAGAGCCAAAGGCGTGGATTTAGCCTTTGCTATTTGATCCTGTCTAGAACACTATTCAATATTAAATACAGTGACCAGCCCACTCTCTTCGGAGATGTCACTGCCTTCACTTCAGCTGCATTCAGACACTGGATTGAAAGAAGTGGTAATGCCAGGTGATGAGGACAGAATGCTAAATTCATAGCACCAGCTTGGTACAACTTTCAGTGGACTTTGATCTGAAAGCCGACTGAATTACAGACAAATGTAATCATCCTAAGACTGACCAAAGACATGTCCCTCTAGTAACACTTGTTGTGTTTGTTCACATTTACCACTGCCAACACTGGCTGCTCTGAGGACTCCAGAGTGAGTGTAGAAATGCATCATGAGCAAATGGTAGCTTACACTGCTTTAAGCACCCCAGATATTATGGTACAAACTCACTTATGACATAATGGTTTTGTTTATACAGTAGTAAAGGTAACTAAAATTACCAGATACAAGACAAGAATATAGATCCAAAAAAGGACCAAAATGCCGAAATTCCACCCACATTCAAGTGGATCCATAACCCTCAATTCATCTGCTACCTGTATTGTACAGGTGCCTCTATATAGGAAACTTCAGTTTTCAGGACACCTAAAGCTCTGCTTTTCCACGTGCCACAAAGCACCCCAGTCTCAACAGCACAGAGCATCTCCCACCTAAACCAAGCAAAATCCAAAAATTGGTTGTTCTTCTGTTCCTCTTTCCTCACTGCTTTGATCCATCAAGAGTCTGCAGGGCATCCCAGCACACCAGGCACCACATAACACACATTAGCAGCTGCTGTTTTCTTTCTAGATACAGCCACCTTTCCATTCCTAGTTCAATTGTCAGATCACCCTGCTGGCATGGAAGAGACTTGCCTGCCACCAGCATGCCCTAGAGAGTTCAAATGCACATTAGGCATGTGCTTTGAAAGCCCCCCAGCCTCTGAAGTACATGCTATTCTCCTTTTTTTCTCACTGGAGTTGTTTCACTCCCTGGAATGGAAAGCCCTTGCTTTCCTCCTATAACAGGGAAAAGAAAATTTTGAAGTCAGGTCCCTGTTTTATGCACAGCAAAGGCATTTTGATTGAAATGGCCCTTGGAGAGAGAAGTCACTGTGCTCCTTGGAAGCACTTTCTTATTTTTGGTTTCTAGCCTAGTTCACTTTCAGTTCTCTTTAATCCCACAGCAGGGTCAGTATCTGCACTGCAGAGAGCAGATAGACACACTATTTAGGAAACTCTCTGGGAGGTGAGTTTGAGTTCCCTCAGGCAAAAGCAATAACTGAGAGAGATTTCCCACAACCTGGGGGAGTGCTTTAATCACTAGGCTCCTGTTCAAAAGGCCACCCCCACCTACTCTTCTGCCATGTTTTAGAAGAAGAGAGAGACAAGCTCTGTTTTTGGAATAAAGGGTGTAACAGGTAGCTACGTGCTGGTGAAGATCCCACAGTATCCTCAGCATTTCCTAATAGAAAACTGAGCACTCGATCCTGATGCACCTCGCTCTTCCCACATGCCTGTATGGGGCCAAGGCACTTAAGAGAGGTGTCTGCTTACCTTGGGCCAGCCACATAAAAGCTCAGCAATATAACGCTCAGTGTTGCAGCATCAAAGTCCCACTTTGGATCGAGCCTGAGGCTGCTACCAGAGGTAATTTATAATGTCAAGATTTAAAACCGTATGTGATGCTCATTACTGTAACAACTGACTCTAGCCTAACAAAAGCAGAAATGCCACAACAGTTATTGTTAAGCAATTTAATTGATCCAGACATTTATGCAGAGCCATTTACCTGTCGGGGCTCTAGGCAGAGGCTAGGCTACCCTTCTTTTCATTCCCACATTAGATGACTTATAATTTCTTAACTCAACCTGAAGGGATGTCCTCAGGTTTCAGGGCCTTCAGCAACTGTTCTGGTTGCTCACCTCCAAAACTGACTCTGCATGTATATTGGTATATTGTGCTAGTCACCACAGACGACACCCTTTATTTTTGGCTGCAAACACTTTACCTTAATTGTGTATGCAAGCCATTGGTCTGTGAGGTTCACCTTACTTCACCTCCAAAGACTTAGTGAGGTAGTACTGCTTAGTGAACTCCAAAGATTTTTGTAAGGTACCCAGAAATAGTAGTCTTCTGCCTTCTTGTTTCTCCCCAGAGATCTATGAGCAAAACCAGCAAATTCACAAGTCTAATAGGGACTACTAACAGTAATCACAGCTGTTGTTTAACTTGCATTTTCTTCAGGAAAAAACAGATGACAAAGAGCAGACTGGTCTATGGGCCACACAGGAAAACCTGTTGACCTTCTCAAATAAACTCAGATAAAATTTAGTTTTTACACATCAATTCAAACCCATAAATTTGCTTCCTAATACAGTCCCCCAGACTAGCTACCTGTAACCTCCATTAGAGTCAACATGGAGAGTGGGCATGCAGCACCAGGAAGGGTTGCTGCATTTCCAGGTAGAAATCTGGCTGAGCTAAAGAGGTCTTAGCCTAAGGCTAATTTTGCAAACACTCATGCCTGCTGTACATAAAGGAGAATAGCCAATGAATGCATTATTCCAGTGAACTAACTAGATTAATTAATGAATTTTCAAAAGTTAGGTACAAATTATAAGCTAGTGACTTCAGGAGATACTCGAGGGGGGAGACGAAAGTCTTGATTGCTTGACTTATGCACTGAGTAAGTGCTAGGAGAGCTTACTGCCCAAGGAAGCAACAGGCATCACTGCGCATCCCAACATTCCATAGAGCTCACATACTCATTTGATTCCACTTACTTTCCCCTTCTGGGCAGCATGGGATTCTATACGTGTATTTGTACATGTAAATAATAAAAGGAGAATGTCTAAGGTGGTAATAGTAATCAAATAATCTCTCAGAAGGTAAGAAGCATGAGTGAAATATTCTAACATCGGTTGAAGTTTCTGTTGTGCAAGTACCTACCATCTTACCAGGTATAAATAAATGTCTTTAGACCCATCCTTCATATATGGGCCATTAATAGTCACATGAAGTAACTTGCACTTCTTTTCTTTCCTTCTAAAATGAAATAGGACTTCTAGGCAGTTTGGTGGCTAAGGGAAAATCCATCTCTTTTGATGACCTAGTTAAATTGTATTAGTATCTTGCTACATTGCTATATTCTTTCTTGCTTTTAATAGCTGCTTACACAGACATACTACTCAAAAAATACATATAGCTGAAAATCTGAAGTCATTTCCTCCCCTTGTCTGTTGATGTAGTGGCAGAAGAACAGATGGTTGAAATTAAAGAGCTGCTTAGAGATGTAGCAGAGCACATTAGAGAAGGAAAGCAGACAGCACTTCTTTTCGAAAAAAATCCCCAACTTTCCTCTGAGCAAACCAGTGAACAAACCTAGGTTACCAAGGAATTTCTTCCTCTAAGAAATTAAATCCAAGTTAGTACCCACTAAAACCAAACCAGGCATTTGACTTATGTGGGTAGAGAATCGTGCTTTACCTCCCCCGTCAGGATAAGGTTGTTGCATTTTTTAGAAAAATAAGTCTAAAATAAACAAATAATTTCCTTCCAGTAGCTATACTGAATGAAGAACACCCATGCTGTAAATCACTTAATGTCAACCAGATTTACAGTTGAGGTGAATTGGATCCAGAATGTTTCATTCCCTATGTTCCTACAAAATAAGCCATATGCAAAGATGCATTGGCAGAAAGTATGGTGAGCAAAAAAACCCTTCCAACCCTGCTGGCTGATACCACATTCATCCTATTGTTAGCAATGACATATTTGAAGAGAAAAACAAAGATACATTACATGCGTTATCAGGGAAAGCGTGAGATCACCACTGTGGATGGACAAATTCATAATTCCCCTGCCTCTTCTCTCTTGCATCTTCATATGAGGTGCATCCTTCCATCCTTCTGTTTAGCTCTGCTCCCAGATCTTGAACTTTCTTCTTACCTATGACTACTCCAGTTAATTCTAATTCAAAATAATACCCTGGTTATACCTGTCATGGCAATGTGACATGTTTATCCAGTTTGATACATTTTTTTAAAATGATACTAAAGGTGATACATATAGAATTCAGTGTAGCAAATTAAAAGCACAAGAAGTTAAACAGAAATTATGCTTTCTCACTTCCCATTCTCTCACATTACAATTAATTAAATTACATTCAAAAATTTTATAAAAATCAGGCCTAATTTTAATTAAATCTCCTTCCCTCCTTTACTCTCTTCTGTTTCAGCCTGAAGCAGGAGCACAAACCTATTTGCCTCAGCTCTCCTCCTACAGCCACTTTAACAGGTAATTTTTGCAGTCCACCAGAAGCTAGGATGTATGTCAAGCTGATGAAAGAATGTGCTGAGGGAACAAATGAATACGCGCGCAACAGAACACAGGTCAGCGATAGCAAGCACTGAGGAAGGAGGATGGGAAGCTTGGCCATCTTCTACATGAAATTCTTGAGACTGCTTATGAAATAATTATTCCGTGATCTCAGTTCCACCCTTTGAGCCCCCAAGCGCACACACACTGGTTTGAGAGCCATGACTTTCGGCAGCCCTGGTAGTTCTGATAACTCCACAGGCAGATGGGCGGTACAAGCCACTTGCAGCAGCTCTAATGTTTTCTCTGTTTGGGACAGCGTATGGGACACAGAAGTAAATCAAACACAAACTTTTCCATAGGAGCATCTGAGTGCGTGAAAGTCACGAGACTGGCCACTGATTTCTGTGGAACAGAAGCAGGGTCAACTCAGTTTAATGTATTTACAAATACGTGCCAGTCCTCCTTGGTGCAGAAAAAGACGCTGATCTGAGATGTATATAGGAAACTAAATCACCTTGTCACTGATAAGTGCTGAGTGCCTAATAACTGACGTGGGCCTGATTCACTCTGGCTATTCAAAACAGAGGAACAGTAAAGGAATAGCTGGGGCTACAGAAAAAGGCCTGGGACTCCAAGCAACCCATGCAGCTTAGGGCTGGCTGCTAAAGCTAATGCTCATCAAAATTATTTATAATACAACCATTTCAGAGGAGACAGAGTGGATGATTGGCCAAAAAAAGAAATTCATCACCTCTTGAGACAATGACCAAAGAGACTTTCCTGCCTGCAGGATAATCACATTAAAACTACACAGAGGAGTTGAAACTGTACTCAGAAGGCAAAAGACATACTGCAAAGGTCTTCATTTAGACATATGAATTGTTCACAGTTCCAGGTTTTGCAAGCTTCTGAGTAATGTTTGTGTCTGTAAAACTTGTTTGACTACAACAGACCTTATTTTTATAACTTAATCCTGTATTTTTTGAAAAGGTGGTTCAATTAAAAGGGGAAGAATCAACATTTTTCTACATGAAAGACATCAAAGTAAATAAAATGAAATGTTCTACCTCTGTTACCTCCAGAAGCTAATCGTCCACAAAGCATAGTACTCTTTGAAGATCTGACACACTCCTTTTTCTCATAGCATCTTCTCCATTATCTATGTTTGTTCCTTTTTTATTATATATTTTCCTTTTTTTTTCCTTGCTTGCCACCTTTTTCCAAAAACTTCTTAATTCCTCTTGGAACACAATTCAGTGGTGCACTGCCTCAAAACCAACAGTGTTCAATGTCTGTCATATCATTGCTCCTGAAAAACAGTGCCACTATTACATGTTTCACACCAGCAGAAGGATTTAGCCTGCTGCAGCAAGATCAAGTAATTCCAAAACGAAATGGAAAAGAAGCTGTTTCTCTCAGAGGCCTTTTCTTTTTCATGGAGAAAGCTACTAGCAGGCTGTGAAAGTTTCACCCGAGATTTCTCATCACCCTCATGCAGAAGGACTCTGCCTGCCATTAGCCCAGGAGACCAGACTCCATCATTGTACTTGGTAAGTTTTCAAAACAGTAATTTAGGGCTTTTTCACATTGCTGAATTTTTCTAAGAAGATCTCTCTAACATTTGCAAGGGCTACCTCATTATCTTTTCTCCACAGCTGTCCTCTGCTCTTCACTTGCTGACCTGTGTCCACCTGTTGTCCTTTGTCTTTTGCTTGTATCATAAAATCTTCGAGAGAAGGACTGCCTTTCACTATTTTTCTACTGCGCATAGCACAAGCAAACTGTACTAATAAAGGCACTGAGTAAAGGGGCAGCCTTTGGTTGGCTTTTCTAAGCTTTCTGTGAAGGTTTATTTTGATCTCACATACACAGATGGGAATCCACCAGTGGGTCCTTTACAACCAAACAGGCATCTAATACATGCCATAATGTAATACAAAACCACTGTGTGAAACAGGTGGGATCAGTAGAGGCACTCCAAAAGTCCACTCCCCACCTCCCCATCACATGCAGTTGAAACTGGAGTTTTGCCAGAGCTGGATCCCTTGCAGGCTGAAAAGCCACACTTGAGGCTATATCAATATTATTCTATTAATCCCAACCGTGAAGAGAACTTTTTAGGGTTTTATTCAATCGTACAGTGTCATGTTGAAAACGTCTCACAACCTCCCTACCATGAACTATAAAATGCATTAAAGAAAAAATGAAGGTGCAAAAATTAATAGGATTGAGAGTATCAGGCTTAATGGTTGCTTATGCAAATTCATGTCATTCTTCCTTGCACATCTGCATTCTGCAGTGACACAACAGCTGATTTTCCCAAGGACTTCTGCCTCATTCAGTACCCAGAATTGCCAGCACAGCCTCTTAGAACAACACAAAACCAGCATTCATGAATGGATTCATAGTCATCTGTGTCATATTTGTCATTAGAGCATCTAAGGCCTTTCCAAGGAGAAAAGAAAAGAAACAGCAACCAAATGTTGGCAGATTTATAATCACAAAACACCTTTCCTTTGAGAAAGGAAGAGTTGTCCTATACGCATCATATAGACCAGAGCTGAAATACTGCTGTATCTGAAAATTGCCCCCTAATGTTGCATTCCCTGCTCATAAACATTTTTTTCTATGTTTTTGCAAGGTTTCCTATGTTTAAAGCTTATCTACTATTGCCATATGGACCACTCCAGGGAAGCATTCAGTTCCATGGACCTCTACACACCTCATCTCATGTGATGGACACTCACTAGAAGAGAACAACATGCAGTCGTGATTAGTAATGACTTCAGAACACCCATATGTCATGTTACTGCTGTAGCACTGCACTGATAACCCTTGCTCAGAGATCCCCTACCTCCTGAACTCTTAACTTTGCAATCCTCCATCCCTTTAATGCAACTTTTATTTTTTGGTACATTCCTCTCTTTGTACAGGCTGTGCTTCTGGAGACATAATATGAACTTCTAAACTTTTATGCCACCGATCTGTTCTGTTTCTACAGCCTGCAGCTCAAACCTTTACAATTTTAGCAGGGAGTTATGGATAACTGGTAGCCGGTTGCTGTCCTCGGTATGAGCTGATCAAGGCATCTCTGTGCAGGCACGCTATGCAGCTACTGAAGGATAACAGAGGACTATGACAAGTTTGGCTCAGTCAAATTTTTAAGAACTTTTCTGTCCATTGTTTTGTCTTCAGGCTCTCTAACCTTCATGCCTAACCACAGGTTGTCTTCATCCCTATTGCTCTATCTGGTCTTCCTACAAGATCAGTAAAAACACATGCCTCAGACCAGGCCAGCTTTCTAAGTTAAGATTCAAGTCTTTGCTCAAAAGCAGTGTATTTTCCTCCTTATTCATTCTCAGAAATGGTTGAATCATTTTTCACCAAATGTTACAAAAGTTACAACAAAAATCTACCTTAGCCAAAGAGCTGGCACAGAAAATCCGAGTCCCACTGGTTTAAACTTTGGCAATCTTATCAGCAATTGCAACAAAAATCGTAATGAATAAAGTTAGTCAGTCTTAATTATCTGTGTCATTACCAGGTCTGCCTGTAATAACATGGTAGCTCAGTCTCCTGGCCTCTTCTAGATGACACTTGACTTACAATTCTGTGGGAACTTTTAATGTGTTACTATATGTTTATGTCTATCTGTCATCATTTCATTATGAGATTAAAATCATATCCCCATTTATACTTCCATCAGAAATAATGGCCTGAGAATACCCATTGTTGTTGCTGCAAATTGTAAATCATGCAATGAAAAGAAAAAGGCCTATTATCAAACTGAAATGTCTCTAAAAGAAAGATCCCATTTTGTCACATATGTGAGTACAGTCTTCAAATATTTCCACTGTTTACATACCTACGTGCAACGTAGCAGTTTCAGAGGGACAAGTGAGATTTGCTAGTCATTACCCCATGAAACACTCAGGTAGTGATGATTGTGAGGTAACACAGCTCTTATCCCATCTACAGATGGAGCACGGAGGCACAGGAAAATTAAATTCCCTGAATTTAAGGTGAAGCCTGTGGCAGAGCAGAGACTCTGATGTCCTACATTAGCTCCTTAAGTATCCACCAGCCCTTTCTTCCCCCTCTATGTGTAAGTCTCAGAGTTTATTGAAAAATTTCTTATTTAATAATTGATTTTCAAAAACTCTAGACAAAAGCTAAAATACACGCTATACCTTCACAGAAAGTTTAGGGGAAAAAATGAGAGAAAAAACACATTTGAAATGCTCTGATGTTTTACCAAAACCTGCCTTTTGGGGAAAATATGGCTGTTTCTGCTGATTTTTGGCACAATATGATAAATTGGTTCATCTCAGCCCCACAGTGAAGTTGTTTTAGATAGGCTAAAACAGGAACAAAACAGTAAATCCTTACATTTAGTACCATAATCACTTAATCACAGAGGATAACATTATGACATTGCTGGTGTTTAATGCTGAGTTCAACTCCATTCTGCCATAGGATTGGAAACATATACACACCACCTCCCCTGGAATGCTTTTGTTTCCCTTTGGGTAATTGTACTTCATCATGTTCAGAGCTCAAGCAATTTGAAAAGCTAGCAGTGTTGCTACAGAAACTGAGGTTAAAACTAAGCTCCCTTCTCCTGCATGCAGAGAATTGCAAGACAAACTGTTTCATTATCAAAAAAACCAAAACAAATCTCTTAATTTTAAAAAGTTATTCTAATCTCTGAAGAAACCAAGAGTGTTTCAATATCTGGCATTTCCCAATTGTTTATTTAAAGGACAAGTTCTGCAGCAGGTTTTTTTGTCTCTGCCATTTCACCACATTTGGAGCTTCCTGCAAATGCATTTCGTATACACAGCTCATAGTGAATAGATCTTTAGCACGCATTCAAGGCCTCTCCACCCACACCTCATCAAAAAAAAGAAGACAAAATTAAAAGATAGGATACCAAACAACCGAAACATTGATGCAAACACTGCAAGGACGTATGTAGCCACAGGACCAGCGTTCTTCTTAGGATCCATTCTGGTTCTGGCAGGGATGGAGTTAACTTCCTTCACAGCTGCTCTTGTGGTGCCATACTTTCGCATCTGCACCAGCGTGTTGGCTGTGCCTACAGCATCAAAGCTTTGCTCTCTTCCCCACAGAGCAGGTAGGCCACGAGTGGGCAGAAGGTTGGGAGGGGATGTAGACAGGACAGCAAACGAACAAAGGGATATTCCCTACATAGGACACCGTGGTCAGCATGTAAAAGCTCAAGGAAAAGGAGGAGGAAGGGGTTCATTGGCTATCACAGCATTTACCTTCTCAAGCAGCCATTACCCGTGCTGATGCCCTGCTTCCCAGGAAGAAAGCAGATGGAAAGCAATGAATGAATTCCGCTTTCTCCTTCGATTGCACACTCGGCTTTTGCTTTCCGTGTTAAGCTATCATTATCTCACTCTACAAGTCTCTTCACCTTCTTTCTCTTTTCTTCCTATCACACGAAAGAGAGGAATGAGCAAGAGGCTGGGTGAGTGTTGGGCTGCTGGCCAGGGTTAACCCTCCACAGCATCCCCTGTCATGGGTGTGACCCATCTGGCATTTTCTGTTGGGCCAGGCAAACGTATCTCTTCAGCACAGCAACGTAGAGATCTAAAGGTGATATGCAGTTATTTCCACTATCAGTGGTGCATGATACAGAATGATTTAGAAATGTGAAAAAATTAACAGCTCACTCTCGCCCCTGTACGTTTTTCAAGAGAAACAGAAGAGTTCACAACTGTTGTACAGCACTGTACCCATTTTACTGTCTCCCAGAGAAAAACAGTTGGTCAGGCACACAGGAGAAGCCTTTTACCCTACAAACCAACCACATCATCTTCACTTTTTCTTATCCATTAGAGCTGACCTGAGAACTGTTTTCCTTATGGGAAAGAACATCTTTCAAAAAAGCTCCCAACTTATGTTTGAATATTAAAAATTTTGACTTATTGACACAGAGCTTTGTGGTTATACTTCCTGGTACTTGTATGCATTCTCTTTTATCAATCAGACTGGCTGGCCAGGCTCCCTCTCTGGTAACGCCTGATGGGCTCACCTTCCAGTGGCACATAGGAGTTCATCATAAGGCAGAAACATTTGTCCAGAAACTTGAATTCCAATGGAAAATACAGTATATTGAAGTACCTGCCCCCACAGTTCCTGAGGATTACAACATAACATTTTCCATGTTCAGTCAATTTGCTGTTATTATCTGAAAAAAAACTCAAATAGATTTCTTTTAAACCTTTTTTCCAGTAAATTTTCAATTCTCTCTGTTTGAATCAAAACCTAACTTTTATCACCTTTTTCTTCCTCTCCTTATTCCTAATCTTGAAATAAAAAAGAAGTGAAGGTAAGTTTCTAAGGCTGCTTAGTTTCAGGTTCTGTTTTTCCCTTATTTGCTGACACTAATCCTTAAATTGATGGTTCTAAGCGTTTAACACAAGTTCCTAGTAGCACTTGCAAGTAGCATTTTATGCACAACATATGGCCGGTATCTAGTCAATCTCTTCTCCACCAGTTTCAATCAAATCCTTATCTATTTTCTTACAAGGAAAAAGAAAATCCTTTGAGTTACACCACATGGAGATGATCTAGACAAAACTGGCTGAGCTACAACATACTGAGACTAACCCAAACCACATCTCCTGTGCTGTGCCAGGCACCACCCTGCAATACTCCTCCTTTACCAGCCCCTACAGACAGCTGGGTGCATCAGAGAGATAGGTCTGTGCGGACTGCCATCGTGTAACATGATGATGAAGCTGTCTATAAACATGGCACTGTGTTAGAAATGCATTTTAAAATTTGCACAAATCACCATAAGCCTTTGGCAGTCTTGTTATCTTCTCTGTTGTTTTGCTTTCCCATAGAATAATAGCAAAAGCAGCACTAAAACCAATCTAATAAACTTCATTTTGGTGCTCCAAGGCATAAGCATCTGCTCCTACATCCTTCTTCAAAGACATTTACCCACCTTTTCTAAACTATTTCCTTCCACTTACAGAAACTACTACTACTACTCCAGGCAATCACTACCCTTATTGCTACAAAGTATTCCTGCATATCTCTCTACCATTTAAAAAAATGCAATTAGAGCCTGATAGGAACAATAACAGCATAGGATTATACTAGATAAAATTATATTCCAATTAGTCCCCTCTTTGCCAGAGCTTTTTATATCTTATTAAACTCTCTCTCCCTTTGAAATCCTCCATTCCTTGGGCTGAAACCCCCAATTAATTCAATTTCTTATTACTATTAGGTTTTGCAGATTTTTGATCATTCCCTTGTTCACTTTGGATTCCCTCCAATGAGCTCACATACTATTAGGAAGGCACAGCCCAAAATCAGTTCCAGTGCTCCAGCTGATGCCTTATCAGCATTGAGTGAAGCCGGATTACTTCATGTGTCTTGTCAGCTGTATTCCTGTTTGTATGTCCCAGGTTGGCAATTATTTTTATTTTTCCTTTTTAAACAGCATTCCCAACTCATGTTCACACATGTGATCCACTACAAGCTGCAAGGTTTTATTCTGAAGAAGTATTTCCCAGACGCTTACTTACATGAGCTCATGACTCGGTGGTGTTCTTCAGTAACAAACAGTGCTGAAGTGACACAACTAAAGGGCAAACTACCCCTGGTCAAAACCCTGATGCAGAGATCTAACATGTTACTTCTGTGTGTAGCACTAACATGCTACTTCTGGCAGGTTTCTTTGTTTGCTTTTGTTGTTGTGCTTTGTTTTAGTTTTATTGGGGTCTTTTTGTTTGTTTTGAACAAAGCTGGTGGGCAAGGAGAAGATACTTGGAAGAGGAAGGATCATGCCATTCAGTAAGCGTTCTTGCTGACTACAGCATGCTTGCATAGCTGCTGTGTGCTTAGTCACAAACTCTTTCATGAGGCCATGAGGACCTCCGTCCCTCTGTCCCTTTGGTGGCTTTTCCCTCTGCTCTGACAGAATCAGTTTTGCTGACCATTGGCATACAAATTGCTCCTCCTTTGTACAATCCCTGTACTTGCACGGGGCATGAATGTATGACCCAACAGAGTTACCATACATGACTTTAAAGTGATAGTCCTGTGGTAACCAGCTTCCTAGATCTGAAGAGAAAGTCCTTTTTTTTCTGGACTGACCAACATAGTTTAGACTGACCAACGTGATTTAGGCAATAGTTCTCTTCATTTATTCCTACTGACCAAGATAGCTACTGTATATTTGTATTAACAGGCTCATTGTTTAAGAACTCAATGGGCTGATGATGCAGCGATTTAAGATAAAACTTGGGTTCCATGAACATTCCTGAATTTCGATGCACAGGGCCACTGAACAGGAGAGACAGAGGCCTTATGCTTGTAAGCAGAAAGAAGTATTCTACAAACCCAACTGTCACTCATAATCAAAGCTACTGGACTGACTGAAGTTAACACAAGATCATTTCACTCAGTTCTGCAAGTTTCACGCTGAGCCTGTGCTTACTAAATGCACCTCCAGGGTTTCAGTTCTGTCTGTGGCTTTGATTCCTCTATAAGTCTTGCACCTCTGCTACTGGAAAATTTAAACACATGGGTCTTAGGTGGAGTCTTCACACCATTTTTCAGCTAGAGAAGTTTAAGATCAGTAAGATTTATGGGGCTGCTATTTGCATGGTGGAAAGCTTTGGATATTATAGAAGAGGCTTGAGAGACAGAAAATGGCTTCAAGAAATTTTCAGTGGCCCTGCTCTGTAGTTGAGTTATAAAAGAGGAAAGTATAGTCTATAATCATGAAGATGAGGGAAAAAGAGAACCTTTTTCATAACAGGAAAATCTTCTTCATCTTAGGTGGCTTTCCTATGTCAGAATGAATACCAAGAAGTTTTTTCTTTTCAAGAGAACTGTGCCATGAAACCAAAAGAATCCTCCCTGTTTATCAAGCAGCAAAAAATAACCAGTGACTTCAAATACTTCTTTAATCTCTACCATCCCTGCAGAAGACTTTTCTTTTTACACATTTCAGCTGGTTTATTGCATAAATATTATGTTAGCAGTCATTCTTCAGCATGTAGGTGGGATTGCCAGTAGGCAGAGACAGCGATAAATGAGTCTCCAGGTGTTGCTGCTCTTTTTAGAAAATCCTTTAACAAGCATTTGTGAAGATTGAGGTCATTTTGCAAACTTGTAAGAGTTACAGTAAGTTGTTTCACAGACGCTTCTTTTTTTAAGAAGTGCTGTCAGAGTTGATGAACCCAAAGTGGGTTGTATCTTTCTACTTAGCTCTGTTTACAAAACCCAGGTAATTATTTATATGCATTTAGTTTTGAGGATGCATTAAAGAGGTCAGGGATGGGGATTATTAGAGCAATGTTTTCATTTATTTCTTTTCTGGCTGCAAGAAAGCAAATCTTGGAGTCCTGAACTCTCCAACAAACATTTTGTGCACTTGATGACAGCAAGCAGATGATGGTCTGTTTCATTAAGGTAATTATTGTAAACACCAAGAAGCCAGGAGAGAAGCTGCACAGCTCAAAAGATAAGAGTCTAAAGCCTTTCACCTTCAGACTGCAGATCCTACCAACAACCAGGCTGAACAGGTTCATTCAAGTATCAAACCTACACTGAAGTGTCCTCCCACCATCAGCACCCATCAAACCCAGCAACAACTCACTGGCTCACTGACTGACAAGGCTCCACGGGGAATTGGAGGACCACACAGGGCGGAGCGCTGGGATCCATCAATCCCAACGCAGGCACTGGGAACCATGCTGAACCGAAACTCTTCTTGCTGTGATGGTCCTTCAGACAAGATTGCTCACAGCTTTCTTCAGTATCAAATGGATGCAAATTATTCTGTGGAGCAAACCAAAGGAAAACAAGGTAAAACAACATTTCAGAGCTTGTTTAAAGCTTGTACCATGCCACTGTCCTTATCAACACCATCCTCTGGCAGGGCGAAAGGCATTCATAGTGGGTAATTCCAGGCAAAGACCACCCAAGATACCATTCTGAATGCCCCTGTGCCAGCACTTGATATCAGGTAGCAAAGAGAAGTGTTTTGCAGTGAGGATTAGCACTGAAGGCCTCAGCTCTAAGGATGCAATAAACACCACATGGAGGGAGCACAGCCGTGGAAAACCGTTTGGCATTTCATAACCAAGTCCCCCACCTTCACACTTAAGTAATATTTTATCGTCTAGCATCGTGTCTTGGCAGAGAATTCCACAGGCTGAGACTCTTTTGTAATTCTCTACTCTACAATGTTGTTCCCCCCCCACAAAGAGACCTCTGTCCAAAGGTGGAACACAAACAAGCTCCATTCTGAGTCATAAAAACATAACACATGCGTAAGTGCATGCAATAATCTTGGTATAATTTGCCCCTTAGTCATTGTCTAGTCCTATTATGTAAATCTGAAACATGCATTTTTGAAAATAAAGGGCTTCAGTAAAATAATTACTGTTGTAATCCTGGAACCACACCCAATAAACAGTTTAGCAATCAACTGGCTCCATATATTTGAAAGCTATAAACAGATTAGTATGAAATTAAACCAGTACAGGCCAAAATCTCAGCTGCTGGTGTAAATTAGTACTGTTTGACTAAATCAAATTAGCAGTTTGATTGACTTCAATTAAGCTACACTAATTTACAGAAAGACATCATCTCTTCTTTCTTTATGCATATTCATCTCAGAGTATGTGTATGTGTGTAAGATTTCTTTGTGTTCTATGGAGACAGTGATCTTTAGCACAATAATCTCATTTCTCTCTCTGTGAATGTAGATTCATGAAACTTAAGTATGGCTTCAGGCACTGTGGGGAGAGAAACTGAAGGACTACCAAAAAAGAAAGAAAGAACTGATGACTCCAATCTAATAATTCCAATAAACTCCTATTCATTTTCTTAATAAGAAATTTGCTTGACTGCAGGAAACCTTGAAATTATTATCCATTAACACTTTTTGCACAATTTGGAATAATAGCCAATTTTTTCAAAAACCAATATTGTTAATTTCACGGTATTCCAGGACAAGAATTGCACCTGACTTTTCATGCATCTCCCTACAATCCATGATGTGACTTTGATCTCATAGTAAAAATAAACCTAATTTCAATGGTTTTTAATGGCATAAAATTTGCCATAGATGGATCTAAAACTTGCCATAGAAGGATCAGATGATTGGGACCTCCTTTTCATTTGGAAAAGGAGCCACATATATTGCACTTTCATTCTAAGCCTTGTGAAACATGTGAATCCTTACCATTATCCTCAGGTTGTTGGAAAAGTGGGGCACAGCGTTAGGCTCTGTGCTCAGCTCAAGGAGTGGGAGAAAGAGGAAGTCAGGTTTAAGAAACAGATTCTTGTGCCTTAGCCATGTTCCGAAGCCATGCTTTTCCCTTAGATCACCCGTACACCATCACACTGTCAAACTAAAAATTGTCTCACCACTACAATTCAGATGCTCTGTCTGAACAAATCTTTTTATCACAAGGGCAGGAACACAAGGGGAGAGGGGAACTGTGGAAGAAGGTTCTGATGTCTGAAACACACGTTGTATCCAGGTGACAGGAGTGAGATTGACCTCCTAAACACTCTTTAAGCAAAAAGCAATGATATTGCTAATGGAGAAAACACATAAGGAGGAGGAACAACTCCCACACAACTAAAAAAAAGGCAGAATGGAGGACTGAGAAAATGAAAGCTTGATCTAATTTATTCCCAAGCCAATCAGACAAAAATACTTAAACAGATATAAGCTATATGGAAAGAATACAAAGGTATCTGGAGAAAGTTGGGAATTGAGTGGACCTAAAAGGATTAAGGGGTATCTCCCCTCCAGGGCTGAGAGCAAGGGTAAGAAGTGGCAAAACAGCCGATAAAACTGCCAGCATAGCCACACCATAGCTGCCACTCTTCTATCAGACACAAAGTAAAACATCTTCCATCCTGAATTTCCACTGCATGGTCCCCTCTGGAACACCAACCAAGAAACAGGAACATCATAGCCAGAAGTAAAGGAAAACAGGGAAAGCAGCTGCTCTGGAGAGCAAGCAGCCATCCTGTTGAGGAGATCCAGGCCCTCCTCTGCTCCCATGCTGGAAGCTGGTGCCAGTGGCCATACAGACCCTGGGTCCAATCCAGATTTCTGTTTTGGGAGGTGTAGCTAACCAGAATTTACCTCTAAATTGGAGAAAGATGGATTCAACAGGTGGACTATTAGGTGGATAAGGAATTGGTTGCCCAGTCACATCCAGAGGGTTGTGGTCTATGGCCCAGAGTCTCAAAGGACAGCAGTGACAAGTGGTGTCCCTTAGCGGTCCGCATCGGGATCGCTACTCTATAATATCTTCACTGATGCCACAGTCAGTGGGATCAAGTGCACCCTCAGCAAGTTTGTAGATGACACCAAGCTTGATGGTGTGGTTGACACACCTGAAGGACAGGATGCCATCCAGAGGGACTTGGACAAGCTCAAGAAGTGGGCCCATGGGAACCTTGTGGTTTAACAAGAGCAGGTGCAAGGTGCTGCACCTGGTTTGGGGCAACCCTGGTAGGGACACAGGCTGGGGGATGAACAGATGGAGAGCAGCCCTGGTGAGAAGGACTTGGGGGTGCTGGAGAGGCTGGACATGACCCAGCAATGTGTGCTCACAGCCCAGAAAGCCACTGGTGCCCTGGGCTGCATCCAAAGCAGCGTGGGCAGCAGGGCCAGGGAGGGGATTCTGTCCCTCTGCTCTGCTCTGGTGAGACCCCACCGGGAGTGCTGCATCCAGCTCTGGGGCCCAGCACAGGAAGGACAGGGACCAGTTGGAGCGAGTCCAGAGGAAGCCATGGAGATAACCACAGGGATGGAACACCTCTGCTATGAGTAAAGCCTGAGAGAATTCGGACGTTTCAGCCTAGAGAAGGCTTTGGGGTGACCTAATTGCAGCCTTTCAGTCCATGAAGGGAGCTACAAGACAGATGGAGATGGACTTTCTACAAGAGCATGTAGTGACAGGACAAGGGGGAATGGCTTCAAACTGAGAGAGAGCAGGTTTAGATTAGATACTAGGGAAAAACTCTTTACTAAGAGGGTGGTGAAGCACTGGAACAGATTGTCCAGTGAAGTTGTGGATGCCCCATCCCTGGAAGTGTTCAAAGCCAGGTTGGTTGGAGTTTTGAGCTACCTGGTTTAGTGGAAGGTGTCCCTGCCCATGGCAGCAGGGTTGAAATTAGATCATCTTTAAGGTCCCTTCCAACCCAAGACATTCTATAATTATATTGTATTCTATTCTTCTATTGTAAGATTCACAAGGCGAGAAAGAAACAACTCCTCACATGCTGAAGGTTACCTGAAAACAGAAACTGAGCACAACAGCTACCATGTTGCTGCATTAGTATCGATCCCACACTGCTTGAAGGTAAAGCCTGACAACACGTGCAGTCAGCACGCCAGCAGCAAGTGGGGGTTTGGTTCAGCAGCATTCATCTCTGGCTCATTTCACCTCTTTGATCTGCTGTAAACACACCAGTTTGACTGCAATGCTCCAATAATATCTGACATCTTGAGGCACGTGGAGGTACACGACTCTTCCTCATAATTTTTCTTTACAGAAATAAGTTTAAGGAGGGGTCTTCCTTACAGCATCTGTCATTTTCCAATTGCTGCTGAGTAGCAAGTTAACAGACATGAAAAGCTTTGGGAGTAGAGCATAGGGCTTGCACCCAGAGAGAGGATTGTTCTGTGTGTTCTTGTTACTGTGATATTGCCCATATAGAGAGACATTCCTGGCTGGGAAGGCAGGCAAAAGAAGCATGTATTAGCAGCATGTGGCAGGACAGTGAAGAAAATGCGGTCTTTGCTGCTTTCCCACTCCAAGCTCATCTTTCAAAGCTTGGGCTATCCTGCATTATTGACTACTAAGATCAAGTAAATGTTAACATCAAAAGGAATTCAATAACATACTTTGATAAAAGCACATTTTCCACATGGTTTTACTCTTGTTTTATGCTGTCACAAATCCTAACAAGTTTAAGGGCAGGAAGATTTGCAGAAACATATAATTGTTATGTAAAGCGTCGTAAATGCTCAAGGAACGAGAATTTTGAATTAATACATGTAACAATACAAACCTGAATTTGTGACTGGTTATTTCCATCTTTCAAGGAACACAACTGAACCGTAAGACTGAACATAACTGGTCAAACTTTGATTAGGTATGTCAAGTTTAGGTGAAGCTACAGAGCTGCTGGTCGCTTCATTAAGGTTTTCTGTGATTTTTCAGCATTACACTTGAGGTTAAGATTTTTCTCCCTTCCTTTTCCTTTTTTCTTCTCCATAGAACTTCAGGTTTTGAAAAGCAATATTAAAAAATGTTGCTGAGTTTTAGAGTTTTCAGGAAAAGGTCAACAGACATATCTATCTAAGTTTTAACTCCCACATGGCACTGAAATGTAGGGATAGGTTTTTTAAGTCATCTGGATATCTGATGAGAAATATAGACTGAGAAATATATGTTGGTACTGTCAAAATACCTGGCTACTTCTTCCTAAAATCAACAGGGGGTACTTGCCTAAGAACACATGAAAAATCTCATCATTTTATAATCAATATTTTCAAGATCTTAAATTATTTTCCTAGAAAACAGAGCCCTCACAGAATCTCAGCTCTAGGACTCACTCACTGGGTGCTGAGCAAACCTCATCATTTTTGGTGCTTGTTTGTCCCCTACAGCCACTCTAAGGGCTCTGACTGTCAGGGCAGATGTGCTTTTCATCACAACCCATCTCGAAGTGTACCATACTTGCTGGGTAGTATTTGGAAGCTGGATTTTGCAGGGTACTTCAATCAGGCAGCAAGGGAACTCTGAAGCTGCTAGAATGATTTCCATTGGCTCCAGTGGGCACCAAATCAGGTCTAACAAGTAGATAGACTTGCTGGACCCTGAAACGATTTGCGCCTTTGAAATACCTATATATAAATACGCACAGGGATATAACCAGCCCATCTGCGTCTGAATTTCCTCATCTCAGAAATATGGATAACAGCTATTTAGTCATCTTTATAGAAGGCTGATAATATTCAAAGCAATTGGTGTGATGACTAATTAGCTAATATTTGAAATTTTAAAGCACTACATAACTGCTAAGTACTACTACTAAATTAAGCCAACTGTCAGTAAAGGCAGACAGCCTGATCTTTGCTGCTTGTTGACACAAGACCAATTATAAATAATGAGTTCCATAAAGTCTAAAATATGTCATACATGGAGAAATTAATGAAAATTAAGATGAATAAAATGGTACATCATCATCATTCAATATTAAAATTTATTGGATTTAAGACTTTTAATCAGCAATGTCTACAGTAATTTCCCTTTCTATATGCACTATATAGCTAAATAAAGCACAGATGCTTTTTTGATTGAAAATAAGGTCTGTGTTAGCCTTGTGTCATTATACTACCCCCTGATACTGTTAACTTCTGAATGAAGAACCCTGTTCATCAGTTCATGAAGGTCCACTTAAGTTTGCTGGTCTTCCTACTCCAGCTATAAGGTTATAACAGAATCTCATTTTTAGCAACCTCTTAATTGCAAACCTAATCCATTAATGACCACTCTGTCTCCATTTGGCTCTTTCCAGATGGCACCAGAAGCACACAGTTATTCTGCAGTCAATTAGCATATGCAAATCTTTCTCTGCCACTCTTTCCCACCTCGTGCTGCATTGTCTTCTAGGGAACAACCACTTCCACTAAAGGCAGAAGCCCTCAGCTATTAAACATTTAGTCGGTTTTCACTGTTCCCGCCCTCACACTCCCTGTATGGGAAGAACTGGACATTATCTCTACCTTAACAATGCCTCCTTGTCTTGTGTCAGCAGAGAATTTCATCAGTCAGTTCCAACCTTCTACACCCAAGACATTAAGGAAAACGTTAAGAAAGATCAGTCCCAAGCTGGTCTGTTAGGATTCCCACTAATAATCTTCCACCAAACTGGCAGAACCTGTGCCATCTCCCTGGTCCCTGCCCACCTTCCTACCAGCTTCCTTAGCTTAAGAAGGAAGGTGTAGTCTACTCTTGCTATCCTAGCATTTCACTCCCACCAGAGTAGTTTAGCAAATGAAATCTGAACATTTAAATTTAGTCTATTTTATGCAGACATTCTTTGTCATGACCAGGGAAATAGCCCAGTTTTTCAGATTCTAGAATCACACAAAACAAACACAGTGCTCTATGCTCAGCTTCAGAAATGTAGAGGTAAGTATAGGTTTTTCAAAAACATTCACCCAAAACATTACCTACTGTGTTTCAAAAAAAATGGGGGGAATTATTCCTTTTCAACTGACTAAACAATTACTGATATTTATTATCTCTGTTTTGACAGAACTGGTTTAACACATTCTTAAAAAAATACACAACTTATTCTTTTTGATCATCACAAGTGTCATCAGCCTACCACAAATATTGTATTAAATAACTCTGCACCACAAAGAAACATGATCCTCTAAACGTTGAATCAACGTATTTGCTAAGGAGGTGTGTATCAAGTCAAGTCATCTCAATATATAACTGATCCCCCAGTGGGAAGCAAATAAACAAACACGAAAACAGAATATCTCACCTTTGAAATGCCAGTTAATACAGCTCCACAGGCCCAGTTCTCCTCTAGCATTTACCCCCTGAGAGGCAGCTGCTGCAGACACAGAGCTGCTCTTCTGAATGGCCTGGTCTACAGCTCTCAGCAAAGGTGTTTGCTGGTCACACAGTCACCAGGGACCCTGCAACACTCCCCACCAAAACAGGAACAACCAGGCACTTCCTCCTCTCCTTTTCCTTCTCGTTTTCACACCACATGCAACCCCTTTCTTTTTTTCCTCTCCCTCTGGAGAGCTGGACTATATTATGATGGCAGCTGGTCACTCAGCCCCTGATTCTCCCTGACATTGACTGCACACAGACTCCAGTGTCTCAGAGGAATGCAGGTAAAACTGCTCTGCTGGGGAAAATTCTCTCCCTCATAAGAAAAATCCCCTCCCTTAAGAAAAAGAATTTTGGTTGAAAATCACATTTTGCCTGGAGGCATCCTGCTTTTTCAAGTCTTACCCCTTTCTTCCCAGAAAAACATTAAATCAGCCAAATGGCTCTTGCTGCCCCTCCACTGGGAAGAAGGAAAGTAATAGAGTATACTATACAGTGGATAAAATACAGGAGGAAATGTGTGACTGGTGAAAAAAGAAGAGGTAGCACTGACCTCTTGACTCAAGGGCAGCGTGGGGAGGAAGGCAGCTCAGAGTGGGAGGGAAGTGGCAGAGGGAAAATAGCATGCAAATGTGCGGGCACACATGCAGATACCGATTTACCAAAGCCTAGTGAGGAGGTGTCAGCCTCCCTATCGGCACCAGTTTGTGTAGCCTGCCTTCCTGCATCTTGTGGAACAGCCACGCAGCAGCAGGGCTCAGCAGCCTCCCTCTCAACTCGCAAAAGGGCAGCGCCTGTCCCCAACAAATGCCTCGGCATCTACATCTTCACCTGGGAAGGGGCCACTACTGCTGGAGAACGCTGCATTTACATGTGCTATTTCCAGTGAACATGCAACACTGCTCATAAGCTTACATAAAAAACATGATCTGATCTTGCGTTTGTTCCACGTCTGTAGTTCCTGGAGACATGTGCATGCAGACCGACTCTAAAGCTACAAGTTTGTTTTCTCTGCAAAAGGGAAAAACAATTAGAAAACCTTTGGATTCTTCGCACTTAAAAGGGCAGATCCCCTTACACCAGATACTGCTCTTTCAGCAGATCTTTGTGGGTGGAGATTTCATATCAGCATGTCTGCCAATTCCTGCCAGAGTTTCATCCAAGCCACAACATATAGAGTCAACATTAATTAGCATTAATTATTATTTATAAGAAGCAATATTATCTGCATTTCTATCATTCACACTTCTTTTTATGCCTTACATAGGGTTCCTATGCATGGTACCTCACTGCCTAAATGGAACAAGGTCCCATGGAATCTGCAGACTAACACACAGTACTGCCATCCTTAAACCATTTTGAATAGGTCCCCTTTTCTGCGCCCCATCAGCTTGCCTTCTACTTTCTGTTTATAGCTATGTCAAGATTTTTCTTCTATTTTTTTCCCCCCTCACAAGCAGGAAAGAATAATAACAAACAACTGCCTATAGATCATAAAATCATTTTCTTTCTAACCAGAAAAGCACAAAATAACCAACACAAGAACAGCATTCGGCCACACAATTTGGAACCGTCTAAACACAGAGTTTCCAGTATAAAACTCTGAAGTGAGCCTTCTGCACTTCACCAGTATGTATTGGTTTCATACTAACAGAGAAAACATGCTCAAAGAATTTATGTTGAACTTATTCCTCTATCTATTTTGTTGGCACAAGCAGGAACTTTCTTAACCACCACTTTTTTCTGCTTCAAATCATGTCTCCAAAACCAGAATTGTCCTGTATGAAATGGAGTTTTCTGTTAAGCAATGGGGTTGATTTTATTTAGTTCCCATAAAAGTAAAAAAACCTGCAAATATTACAAAATTCAATTTAAAACAGTTAATTAGTCCAGATAGCTATTATTAGTACTATTGAAGTTATTAGTAACATTGATAATAACTGCTCATAAATAATGATTTGCATACATTAAATTTAGCTGGAAGAAGTTATGAGCATTAGCAAATCCTATAATAATCATGGTCCATAGTCTCCTTTTAATGAATTCTGCCTCACTTCCAGTTTAAATAATAATTTTTACCACTTTGTTTCTTGCTTATTTTGTTGCTTGATGCAATACACAATAGCAAGGGCACCAAGATTAGTGCAGTGAATCCAATTTAGAAAGCCGCTTTTGCATAGGCCAAGCTTAATGAAAACACTTCAGTATGTTACAGTGAATTCTCTTAGCCAATCCAGGCCGGTTGGAGAAACTACTAATAATCAGCTGGAACTGCTGAGTCAAAATTATGAATGAGATGGAAACACTGAACACATTTTACGTGCTCCCATTGCTTGTATTCTATTCGAGATTGTTGCAATCACAAATTATGCACTGCTCTGAAACACTACATACTTTGACCAATATGAATTGCAACATCTTGCTGAGGAGTCACAACACGTTGTGTCACACTGCATACACCTTTCAGCCAGAAGTACGAGCTGAATAGAGCAGGAAGACTTTGCATTACCATTTGCTGTTGAAAGCCAACTTCCATCTGAAAACATTTGTGAGCAGTTTGATTTCTACTGAGATGTGCATTTTATTTGCTTTACTAAGAAATCAGACTAGACTTACTTAAATTTTAAGATACATAAGAAAAACAACTTGATATTGTTGGCGTATTTCTAGTTTTCCCTGTTATGCACATATGCATTACATTAATTTGGTCCACAAGTATCTAATCAGAGAAAAGAAACCATACCATTTTGCTTATACAAATAGCAAGTATGCACATTACAGACATTATAAAGGTGTTCTTTTAGTTGCTGTTGTTTTTTAGTCATGAATAATTTGTATAGAAGGGCACCTGAAAATACTGTTCACAGTGTACGGGCAACTAATACATAAAAAAATATTTGCAGAAATTAATCATTATGACTTGTTTCACTCACTTTTCTAATTCTGAAATGTAATACTGTTGATTATTTATATGAAAAGACAGGAAGCATGCTTCCAGGACAACAAAAGCACTCTGGATGGGAAAAAAAAAAAAAAAAGTTTGATCTTCATTGTATCTGTAACCAGTAATTACCATGCCATTATATTTATACCAACAGTCAAGCACTTCACTGGCATAAACAGACACACCTCTTTCAGCAGCAGGGTTGCAATCACACATGCTGGTAGCTATCTTCATTCAAAATGCACTGACAGTTAAATGTGAAGAATGTATAAATTATTGTCCAGATCTTCACCTGGTTCATCACACAACACTTCACTGAAGTTAATAACGCCATACCATCTGATAACACATCCCATTATTCACAGCTTAATTAAATTGTGCGTGGAAAGTTAACAGAAAGCGGCAACCAACCAATGCAACGCAAACAACGCAAAACTCAGTGTGGCAAGCTTAAGCTGGCTCTGTTAAGCAACACATCAGTAATGGTGGAAAGAACACTTTTGGAAAGCACTCAGTGTCAATAAAGACATCCTTCTTAGTATTGATGAAGCAAGGCAGCTATCAGGACACATAAAAACATGTCTTTACTCACCTTTTCCTGGAGCAAGCACTAATGTTCAAGCACTTCACAGAAAGATGTTACAAAATAGCCTAATGGAAATGTTCGTCTGCACGAGTCATATCAGAAAGGAGGATAAGCGAGTGGCAGCCAGGTAAAGGAAGAAAATACCTGCAATGCCTGAGGTGGAGTACAGTGTGCAGCTTTTAAGCAGCAGATAAATTTTGAGGGGCAATCCCTCTCACTTTACACAATGTTTTTGTCTACCTCAATGTGTTAAATCCTACCTTAACGTCAGGATGAAGTTTGATTTAATGATGAAAGTAGCTTTTCTTTTCACAATCAAGTACCTTACATAAATAATCGTAATAAATCAGCAGAGTATCTCAAGCTTTAAAAACTGGAGCACCTCCATCTCAGGTGCTTCCTAAGAGAAGCCAGGCAGACTGTAAATCACCTTAAGTACTTTTCAGAACTCTGTGGTCACCTGGGAAGACTTAGGCTTCCTTTCAGCTAACAGAAATAGGTACTACAGGGTGAAAATCACTCATGTACTACAGTCACCTGTTTTGGGATGAGATTATAACAATTCCCTGGTGTGACAACATGTGCAGGCATTTAAAATTTCAGGCAGCAGCACTTAGAACCCACTATCTGCAAAGCAGAATCTATATATTTAAAAATCTTTAAAGTTACAAATTTTCTGTTCAAATCCACTGTTATGTCTTTGGTTCTTTGGCTTTATTTTCTTGTTGCCTGTGAAATTATTAATGTTGTCAGCTGTTTAAAATAAAACCACTCTTCTTAGTGCTGTAAATTTCCAATCCTTTAATACCCTAGCCAGTAGTTTCCTTATAACAAACTGAAATGATGTTTATAAAAAAAAATAATAATTTATTTAACCTGCATCAAATCTTACCTCTGAAAGGGAAGACTCAAAACACACTAAGAGAGACTCTTTCCCTTCAATGTTCTTGGGCAAAATTCTTCAGCATCACTGGGACAGAAACCCAGCCAATACACCCCCAAAAGTACACTGCTGAAGGGAGCAAGAGTGCTGCTCTTCCCTGTCAAGAGCAGATGAGAGCAATAACACCTTATCAAAGCTTCAAGGTGTAAAATGAACACAAATATTCATTTAAGCTACATTTTGCCCTTGCAAACTAAAAAGAGCCAGGACATGCACTCAAGAGCTGGTCTATGATTGTCCACACTACTTAACTAGCAACAAGCTTCCTGGCATGGGCTGTCCCCTGTAACCCAGTACTTGCTCATGCCACACAGGGGCCTCTGTTCAGGAGATAACACGGATAAAGGACAGGTCCCTCTAGGCAGCACAGATGAGGCCACTTCTTTGTAAGGAAGAGAATTTAGCCATGCTAAAGCCCTCAGGGGAAGGACTGGGTGCTGGCCTGCTTTTACTAATGCTAAGGTAGCCCTAAAGACCGGATGGGACGTTGTGGGCACCTTTAAGTGTGAGATCAAGATTGTATCTAGAAGACTCACCATACCATGGTGTTTCGAATACTAATGAATGCATTCATGCACAAGAGTAATTTTCCCAAATTAATTAGGATTACTCCTATGTATAAAAGTATGCCAGCGTAGGTGTGCACAGAAGAGGTTCTGGAATGTCAGTCATCATATACCCATCAGTTAAAGCACACTCATAAATGGTTTTGTTTGAAAGATTGTACTAACCTTAATATAAAATACACGTTTTCTGGGTCTGATGACTCAAGAAGAACTTGCAAGTCTGCACTTTAACTCATTCATGTTATATAAATAAACTTTCCCCTTGTGAAAGGGAGTCCTATGGCATTAATAAATAAGGATCTTTCTCAACCATACTCAGATTCTGTAAGAATCACTTAGAAACATTTAGACTAATTATTTGTTGCGAATTATTCACTTGACTCTGTCTCTTCAATCAAGAAGCATGGCTCTATTTCTTTCAGCAGCACAAGCCAGTGTTACAGAACACAGTTTCCATGTTTAACTCTCACATCCAACACCATTTAATTAAAGTCTCAACTGGGAATAGTCATGAGTCTGGCCAAAGTTTTGAAGGTTTGAATGCAGGCCCACTGGAGTGAAAGCCCTACCTATTCGGTTTGCCTCTGCACCTGACTGCACCTATTTTCCTCAGGGGGCCAGCCTTTAAAGACTGTCCATTTAAAGGCCAAAGTAGGGGTAACAGGATACCAGGTGTCATATCCTGCCTTCAAAATAAACTCTGTCCAAGTCACCAAGACTTACTCACAAAGATGACTATTTTTTGAAGTAGCACTGGAGGAGGCCATTTTTCCCACAACACTTTGGTAACTCTTAAAAAAACTTTAATCTGTGTTGGGCCTTGCTGAGTTTCTTGGCACTGACTGCATGTCAGATGGAGAGCGTAAAAATGGACTGTCTTCCAAACCCTTACGGCATCGGCATAAATAAATCAAGCCACGAATAAAGACTCTTGTGAGCGATGAGTAAATATCTCCATTGCCTGATCCACCAGTGTCAGGTGCCAGAGCTTATACTTCTCAGATATGAATACTGAAGTCTGCAAATCTTTGAATCCCTCTATCAGTCATGCTCTGTTTCTCTTTCATAATCTCCTATTCTTCACAGTTGCTAGAGATTTCCACTCTAAAAAAAAAATAAAAGGAGAAAATAGTCTGTACAGAAATTGCAAGTAGAAAGAACTTTCAAACTGAGGCACCCCAGCCCCTTTAGGAATTACACATGGATGCTCAACTTTCCCATTTTTTATAATTTTTATTCAGTTTAAAACAAAACAAAACCAAAAGCAACCACAAAAAAAAAACCCTCCACTCCTCAACCACCCCTAGCCACGAAAGACTGGAAAAGTATACTCCAAGACAGAAAATGCAGATGAAAGACAATTCCTTCCAAAAGCACATGAGAAACAAAAAGCCAGAGAACTCCCTAGCCTGAGGAAAGCTGTAGAGGTGAGCAGTCCAAAAAATTCCACCAGCAGAAGCAGTCAAATTGGAGATTGTTGGGCATCCTGAAAGTTTTCTACAGTCTAAGTGGAACTGCACTACAATGTGTTCTCAGTTGGAGCTCTCTAGTCCAACTTTCTCCTCATCTTCATCTCTTCATCTCAGCTTTGCTCCCTTTTCCCTTTCCTCTGCTACCTTTCCCCTGCTTGTTTCCCTCCCCCATACACTTCCACTTATTTATTTTTTACAGTAAAAATAAAAAGATTCTGAAATGCCATTTCCATCATGATAAAAATGTCAAAACCTCCCAATATTTTTAAAAGGGAAAATGACCCACGTAAAAAGAAACCTAAAGAAGCAGCTGTGTGTCACAGCAGCAATTACAGTCCCAGAGAAGTTAAGGTCCTGTTTGTGCTAGACTCCCTCTGTGCATGCATACTTACTCCCTCCTCACGGTCCTCGCTGACTTAGAGAGAAGGAGCCATTGCATTAAAGCAGATTTGGAGATATTTAGTAAGACCTGGTCATAAGCAAACAAATCAGGACTACTGACAGGTTTACAGGGCAGAAGATACTGGGTGTGACACACCAGAAGATCACTTGCAGACATTAAACTGGCGCAAGGCTGTGGACTATGTTTTACTTACCATTCTTGGCCTAACACCCAGGACTTTTCTCTCCTTGCAAAGGTATGATGTCAGGCACATGGCAGTTCTTGAGATTCTGTATAAGCCAGCATTGCCAGAGGCTCTGTGCAGGTGTGGTTAACAGTTATTTAATGATTCTTCACAATTGCATGTATCTGTCTGAACATAAATAGTCTGATCGTAATCTTTCTTTTCACACCATGAATTTGCCCTAGTGTTTCCACCCTTGCAGGTTCCCAAATGCCCAGTGTTTGTTATTACAGACCTGAGAGTCGCTTCATCATTTCAAACCATTCAGGAGCACTTAGCTGTCCTGTTGGCCAGGTAAGGTGAAGAGAATGAAGGCAATATATTTAATACAAATGCTCCAGCTCTTCACTTAGATTCTGTATGTTTGCCTCCCTGATGACTCACGGGACTCCCCTCCCTTCCCCATGTTTACACAGTGATGACAAGTACTGTTAACTTTCTAAAAGCAAAATTATCAAAAAAAAAAAAAAAAAACAAAAAAAACCAACCCAGAACACTGGCAATTTCTGGGAAAAGCTCTGTCTTTCTCCTTTCCCAGCAGTTGCACGAGACTTTATTCTAAATACTAGTGCAGTTCAATTAGTTGAAATAATTTTGAGTGATAGTTCAACTGTTTCTTTTCCAAAAGTTAATAGTTCTCCTAATTAGTCACTTGCTTTGATAAGGCACTGACTTTTACTCTAATCTAAATTAACAAGACTTTATCTACCTGCATCATTTAAACACACCCTACTTGCAAATCTGGTAGGACTAAAAACCGTGACAAGTGTTTGGTTTCATTTTACATTTGCTTCAAAGTGCCCCACTTGGAGGTTAATTATTAATCTACTAAAGTATATGTAAAGGTTCAGGGAAACAACAGGGTTAGTGGGTAGAGCAGTAGTGGAGGAATTAGGAAACTCATGTCCTATTCCCATCTTAGATCATGTAAGTTTGGCCAAGACATTCAAAACCTGCGAACCTTCACTTAAGAGAACCAAAATAGCAACACTCTGCACAAAGCACTTTGACATCTGCAGGGAAGAAATTTCATGGGTGTGAGGCAACAGGATGTTTATTCACACCTTAAAGAGACTGAAACTCAGCTAATCCCTTAAGAGCGCACCTAGGAACTGGAAATCAAACACACAGTGCAAGCAACTCAGCAAACTAATGATTTTATTACATCTGCAGCAACAGAAGGACCAGCTTCCCAAGCTTTCTCTGCATCTCTCTGCCATCTGAAAAGTGGTGAAAACATACCAAATTTCTGGAACCAGTTTGCAGGACATAAATCCCCATCCCCCACCACCTGAGGTACTGCAGTGGATGTACCCTCGGTGTAACCGTGCTCCCTGTTCCAGGAGTAAGCCAGCAGCAGCACGGACCATATTTTCAAAGATACCAGTGGTTCTGGAGCTGTCCAGGGGGTTGCAGAGAAGGAAAATGGAACACAGCAAATGGAGGGCAGAAAATGCACAAGAGAGGTACAATTTAGGAGTAATACTGCCAAATCCTGACTACCACAGGAAAGTCTGACTGTCAGCTGCCTGCTCCCGAACAGCTCCATTATAATGCATTTCACTTGGTCTTGGAAAAAATAAAAATCAAGAAGGTTTTCACACTATTATTTATTCATAGATTTGGCTTAATGCTTATGTAAATCATGTGATTCCACCCAGAAATAGCTTTTTGAAAACTGAGAAATAACAAAAGAAATCCAACCCAGAAGTAAGAATGCTAAATACTCATTGCTGTTCAACTGGAATATTATTGGCAAGGTGATTAATTTGTTGATCTACTGTGCTATAAATAGTACTTTAACTTCATTGAATTGAAACATATCCTTCATATCTCTAGTCACTGTTTACCCATGTAAAATATATGTGGTTTTGAGTTGGCTTAGGTGTACTCCGGCAAGGGCTAAGCGAAGTTCAATGAGTCTCCATCACATATTCAAAGCCCTTCATCCCTTGGCTAATTTTGCTGTAGTTCTCTCACAAAGTTTTTCACTCTACTCCATCAATGCACGGACTTGAAGGCAGTGAGAGGCTATTGGAACAGCTCAGCTGGTGTTTCCTCATATCACGGGCCAGTGATAGCAAGCCTCTGGCATCAATACCAAATTTGATGCCAACAGATATTTGGTCTGGCACCAGCAATAACAAGCTATGATGGTTTCTTTTTAAGTTTGTTTGGCACCAGTAGCAAAAACCATTCACTATGCCTGGCAGAGAGCCACAGAATTTCACCAAATGGCTTCTGCATCATAACTTCATAACAAGCATAACAGTGTAACTTCTAATTGCGGTGGAGCCTGTCCCTTAGCAAGCAATTCTGTCCTGACAATTATATCCAGGATTATCAATACATGTTCTGCCTTCCAATACCAGTTGCTTTCTTACTCTAAGAAAAATTTCCTTGAAGAGATCCACAAGCCCCCAAGTCCACCACCACTGGGATTTTCTCTCTCTTGGTGCAGTTACATGAAATCAGGTAATCAGCCATGAGAAAAGCCTATGGGGACAGTTACTGAATTAAGTCATCACAAAATATGTGATCATAAATACTGTGTTGATTTAACCTCACCCTTCACTCTTTTATGTCACATATTTCTCAGACTGCAAACCGACAATATATTCCAGAGAGGTTCACCTTATGCCAGTGTGGAACCTCATTCAAGCCTTGGAGGCTTAACACAGCACTAGTAAAAAGAAAGAATTAGCTATAAATTATCTGAGTCTCAGGACAGAGCAATCTCCATTTTGACAGCTCCTTGCTAAATGGTACAGCGCTTTCCAGTGAGGCCTTGTGGTGGATACCTCAGTGGACACAGTGCAGGACAAGGGCCCAGAGAGCTCAGTTCTACAGACAGGGTTACAACTGACTTATCAAATTATTTTCAGCAGGACCCCACTCCTTGTAGCCTGTAAAATGGAGAGCTCTGATATTTCTCTGTGACAAGGATGGTGTAAGAATATGGAATTTTTTCTCCAGCACTAAGCATTAGTTACAAGAGCAATAATGTTACTTCCTTCACAAGAGGAAACCTGTCCCTGCCCGTTCTGTCACAATCCAGGGCTCTGAAGAAAGAAATTTGCTTAGATGCAGACTATCTTTATGGAATGTGAAGTGGGCACAGGGAGGAAGTGATACTAAGCTCTCAGCATGGGAAAATTTCATTCTGAGCAACGTCTCCCAAGAAAGTAAAGACTGCATGAAACAAAGTTGAAGTGGAACTCCCCGTTGTAAATTCAGCTCTTAGTACTTGCCAAAGACATGGGAAGATCTCTACCCACAGGGAATAGCTGTCCTTGTGAAAAAGTGCCAGTGTTTCCCAATGAGGGAATTCACGCAGACATGCATTCTGCTTCAGTGATCAAACTCTTCCTCTCAAGGTCTAAAGGAATTTCCACCAATCTCCTTTCTTACAGCTCAGCCTCTAGCTGGATTTCCTTCAACTATAAAAATATACATAGTGCAATTAGCCAACCTTCACAGACTGTAGTTCATTTATGCATGCTAGGCACATCTCCCGCTGCGAGCAGCCCATCCAGAGCGAACTCTTTGAACTGTTCTATTGTTTCTCACGCAGTGTATTGCATTGTCCAGTTTGATCATTCCTGGCAAGGCAGCGCACTCCTGCAGCTTGCCACAGGAGGAGGAGGAGAAGAGATGATGGAGCACTTTGTCCAGCTGGTGTGCTAGAAATCTCAGATGCACAAATAAGCTTGCCTGCCACTAACTACAGGACTTTCGCAGTCACCACAGAGACCTTTATTGACCAGTTGTTCTTATATGACCTTACTTGAAAACCCTCTCTAATCTATAGTTAGTGGTCTGGAGAGACAGGAGGCAGAAAAGATAAGTAGGAAAGAACTGAGTGAAAAAGAAATTAGAAGAAATAATTTTTTTTAAAAATGTAAATCAAGAACATATCGTGACACACCTTTGCACGGTGTTTGCTGAACTGAAAAACCCATGTCTCCATGGTTTAAAATACCATGGAGACAACATAACTGGATCAACCAAAAATACACTGACAACCACCAGACAGGGTAGCATTTTGTTACATTTAGTAAGGAATATTTTTGTAATTGGTAGCTTGAGCAAACGGCAAAGGACTGTACTATCTTATCTCCAAATACTCACTGGCACACTATTTCTGAATTAAATGAGTAACATACTAGAGAAAATGGGAAGCAAAGTTGATCGCATGATTTTCAAGCAACCATTCACAATTCTCCGTTTGTCTTTGACTGGGCGCTGTTTTGGGTAGGAAAAGAGGGGATCATACATCAAAAAAAGTCCTGCTCTGGTGATCTAAAGAGGAAGAGACATTTCATTTTAGAACAAAGAATTAGATTTTTTTTACGTTGCTTCACTGGAGGTTTTTGGAGGTTTTTCTTGGGGTGATGGGGGTGGGGTGTTTGGCTTTGCTATAATACAGCACATCAAAGTGCTTTTGATGTGAAGTTTACTTAACAGAATCAGTTTTTCCGATGATTGTGTTAATCTTTATAAACCTGAAGGCGATACTGTGCCTTTTAAAAAACTATAGCAGGAAAAGACTTGAGGTTACATATACTCTCAGTGGTGAGAGATGGGAGCAGTTGGATTATTTCACCACTTCTTACAACTTTGCTTGTGTTTCATGGGCAGCATTAGCAATGGGCTTGGTACTGCTCTCCCTCAGGCCTGGAAGGCTCTGTTTAAACCCAGCACAGCCCTTTCATAAGTAGCTCCATATATTTTCTCAGGTAAGAGCCACCAGAGATTACAAGGGACAGTTCATAACAGGCACTGGCTCAGAGATAGCAAAGGGGCCTTGAGCCACAGCAAGAATCAGTGCTGATCTTAGAAAGGTTCCCTGCTCCCAGTCATTAATAGCTATCTTTGTATTATTTTGAGTACAAGCTTCTGTCCCCTCTTAAATCTTGCAAAACCAGCTTTGCCATCCACTCCTAGTCTTGAAGTATGGCTGTGAAAAAGCTTCTGTTATGTCTGACGTGTTTACCTACAGCATTTGAATGACTTTTTAAGTTCTTTGAATAAAGATAAGAGACAATGTGTACATTTTCCACACAAATAGTGGAACGGTAATAAAATAAACATCAAAGGCAAGCTAGCAAATCATCACTACTTCACTGCTATTTACAACAAAAGCAGGAAGAGGAAAAAACCTACCCTTGCCATTGGCATCATCGTAGAAAATATGAGTTTTGGAAGGAATGATACCTTTTTCCCATACCCTTAAACACAAACATTGGCACCTACAGCTAAGACAACACTTTACTGAAAGATTTCAGTTTACATTACATGGAGACAACAACAACAAGGAACCAAGAGAGGTCTCCCTCCTCTTATTTTTGTCTTTCTGAATTGCCTGCTTTTCTCAACTGGTACAGCTTTTGTGAGAACAGCGAGACACCCACTGTATTGTTATTCCTATTAAAGCTGTCAAGAATGCAAACAGACAGAAGAACCTCTCACTCTTCAGTATTCACCATGTAAGACTCAGGCAGACTGAAGAAATGGCAAAGCTTTGAAACAAAATGCAGGTGTGTGTGTGGGAACATATATTCTATTCAAGAGAGATCAAGATAGAAAGTAGGGTTGTTTGTTTCTCCTCTTAGTCTTTTAAACCTGCCTTGTTTCATCTTCCTCTCCAATACTCCTTGAGAGCCAGACCACAATGGAATAGTCCCAACCAGAGTGACTTTGCATTATGTATTTATTCTAAAATAAGGTCCAATTTAGAAAGACGGCTTTTGGAATATATGGAGCAATCCAACTCTTACTCCAGGACACAAAATTTGAAGCATACATATGAGAAATAAAACATAAGCACCACACTGGATTTCTGCTGATGTTTTTGTTATTGTTTTGCAGACGCCAGCGCTACTGCCATATGAAGTCAAATGGCATTTTGCAATGGACTTTGAACAGTGAGCAGAACAGGGAGTTTTCAGAGAAGCCACTGCCAGCTAGCTCTCTTCATTGAGTTGTTCAATCCAGCATAATGTCGAGGGAGAAAAAAAACAACAACTCTGAAGGAAGGCAAGACCCTGACCACTTAAACCTAAAAACAAACCCAAAAATTATGACTAATTTTTCTAGAAAGAAAAGTGTCCAGGTAAAATTACAGAATACTTTGTCCCAAGTTTTATGCGAAATTCACAGATTCACAGTGATTTTAAAAATATTAAAATTACAGTTAAAAAAAAACCCTCAAAACCTACACAATAAAAGATTTTACTAGAGAGTGGCAGTTGTAAGACAGAGGTTACAAACACACCATCCAGAAGAGGTCAAGCAATGCTACTACGGAAACAGTAGCACCCATAAAACTAAGGTTAGGGCTTTAACTAACTCTCTCATAGCAAAACTCCAAAGCATTGCCTACCTGTTCCCATTCTACCTCTGCACCAGGTGTGCTTATGACAGAAGGAAAGAGAGACCAGGATTGAAACTATTTTGTCAGGCTACATAAATCATTAGGAATTCACGACTGCGAAGCCATGTATTATTTTCCAACAGGTTGTTGAGCTGTCATATTACAACTTGTTGCTTTATACGGCGCTATTAAAATAAATCACTGCACGTAACAGGTTCAGCTCTGCCACCTATAAGTCATTCTGCATTTTACACCTGGGAGGCGGGCCGGCTCTGCTTAGTCGCGGCGAACTGCGGCTTCGTTCTAAATACCCGGGAAGGGGAGGGACCTGGCAGGAGAAAATACAAACAAGTTTCGTAAAATAACTTTCCAACAAGACCTCGCTGTCATCTTGGCTAATTACGGCTCTGATACGGCTTATTAGGGCATACCCACCTTTGCTACCTTGCTTCTCCACCCACCACCCTTTCAGATCTTTGTCCTGGCTCCGCCTCTCGCCGGCGTTATAATGGGCTGGTCTGAAAGTGGTGGAGAGACACAGAATCACAGGGGAAGGGAGAGATAATGACAATAACACTAATAACTCTAATAACCCGTCTGCTGCCCGCCTCGCAGCGAGGAGCCAGCCCGGCGTCCCGGCACTGACAGGGGTCGAAGCCGGAGACAGTGGAGTAACCCCGACGGCCCTCGAGAGATTCTCCCCGCGCCCGGGGAGCGCCGAACGGTAACAGCGGCAGCGCTCCCGAGGAGGACCGAGCCCGGGCGGACACGGAGAAGTGCCGGCTCCGGCAGCCGCCCGCCCTCATCCCGCACCGGCTCCACGGGGTCCGACTCGCCCCTCTCCTTCGGCCCCATGGAGCAGCGAGAGTAAAGAGCGAAAAGGACAAAAAGGGGGACGAAAGGAGAGCGAGCGCCCCAGTGGGGGAGAAGGAGGTGGAAGCCCGGAGGAATCGCCCCGTCCCGAGGGCTGCAGGGCACCGCCGCCCGTCCTCAGCGCCCACTGGCCGCGAAGGGGCCGGCCCCTGCCAGCGACCCCGGGCCGGCGGGTTGAGGCGGGCGCGGGGGCCCCCCGCCC